>JAFHAR010002231.1:42933-61800 GCA_019677225.1 Absidia healeyae | reverse complement strand
AAAAAAAAAAAAAAAAAAAAAAAAAAAACCTAGTCCGATTCTTCGTCCGATTCTTCTTCAGAGGCATTGGCCAACCATTCCAAGAAGGGCACGGCAGCTTTCTTGACTTCCTTGGAGACTTCCTTGTCCACATAGCGTTTGGTAGGCTTTTCACCCCACTTGATAAATACATCGTCTTCAATAATATCAGCATCATAAAGTTTCATCAGGATCGCAGGTAGCTTTTTCAACAATGCATCCTTGTATTCCAAACCAACCAAACGTTCCACACCACCAAGAACAGCCTTTTGATGTTTTTCTTCGGTCACAAACTTGCGCAACAGCTTGGTACGCTTGGGGATTTGAGTAGCAATCGAGTCATCAAAGATACATTGGACCAACACTTGACATGCCTTGTACTTGCCATACACACCGAGTTCGTCCGCCTTGGCAATGATGTCTTCATCAGCAACAGCATTATTTTGTTCTTCCAACCACGCACCAAAGAGATCGTACTTGTTTTCACCACCTTCATCATCATCGTCGCCACCGCCAAAGGCACCAACACCTTTTACCGCGAGTTCCTTCATACGTGCAGCCACGGCAGCTTCACTGGTGTCTTCGGACCAATCTTCTTGTGCCAACTTGCTTTCCATACTGAGCCCAGCTGCTTCCTTGTTGATACGTTGAGAGATAATATCATCATCATCGTCATCGTCACCTTCCATAAGAGCACCGCCAGGGCCATGGCCATCACCATTGGCTTGAGCAGTTGCCGCTTTCCGTTGTTTACGTTGATTTTTGGATGCTTGAGCAGGAGGGTTTTTCACAATATAGGTGGAAAGTTTATGTCGCATATCCGCCATGTTTTGAGCACCACAGGCTTTACAATCCATCAAAATATCATCGTTTTTAATAATCTACCAAAAAAAAGGGAGGGAATGGGTCAGTATTCAAAGTTTGGCTTGAGCGCGGGCGGGGGAGGGGATTGATTTTGAAATCAAAACAACTTACAATATCAGTTTCAGGGTTGCGACATGAGGCACAAAGGACAAACTTGGAAATGAATCCATCGAGAATGGTTTGTAATCGTTCAGCATCATGTTCACCGTTCACAATATAACGTTCGTTCTTGTCATCACACTTGACTTGAGCACCGAGTTCACAACCAAAGTACTTTGTAGGGTCTAGAATAAATAAAAACCAGTGAGTTATGATTTGACTGATGGACAAATGATCATGTATGTTACTTACAAGAAGGAGGTCGAGACAAGGCACGGGCAATTTCCGTCATGTTGGGCACCACAGTCTTGATACCATTACCTTTCCCTTCGATCTATAATAAAAATAAATAAAACAAAAAGGTTGTGAGTATTCGTACAGTTTGTAATGAATGTACACATATCTTACCTTGGAGAGAAGACGAGGCATTTTGTATCGGTAAAAGGAATCCTTGACATCACGTCGGACATTGATAGTAGCCATGTTGTATACTGTTGAATAGAATAAAGTAGAGGAGTGTGAAGATAAAAAAGGAGGATAAAAGAGTATAAAGGAAAGGGGAGAAGTATAATAAAAGAGGTGTAAATAGAGAGAGAGAATATAATAATAGAGTAGAGTAAAAAATTAAGAAGTGGATTCGGAGAGGAGCTTCTTTTTGACCTTGAGAAAGTGCTGCTGATCTATTGTGTCGTGTATGGAGTATTTATTCCAGTCCAATAATGAACAAAACATGAACTAAAGTTTGTGAAAATAAAAATAAAACCTTTTCGATAAAGAGGCAAGAGGAAGAAGTGGATTCCAAAAGAGTATAAAAAAGTAAACGTAAAAGTTTAGAAGAAAAGGAGTAAAAAGTCAAAAAAAACAAAACATGAAAAGATTTTTAACTGGTTTAGCTGATGTGTGTGTGACTAGCTCTGCAAAATCTCCTTTTTAAACGCCGATTGACGGGTAAAATAATTCCGAGGCTTTACTTTAGGTGTACTGTGCCAAGTTTTGTTAGCTGGCTGTTGTTACCACACGAGCTCCAAATTTGAAATGAATAGTGATTTTATTTCTTTTTCTTTTATAAAAAAAAACAATCAAATCACTTGCCATGGTCATATCACACCACAACAGCATTTTTCAAAAAATCCACCTACATCGGGCGGTGGTTTATTTTTTTTTCTCGGTGATAGGGCGAGTTATTACATGACAACCGGACAACTCGGGCGAATTTCATGAAGAATCAATTATGATTTACAGTACATACTGTACTTGGCAGTCAATATTTTATCTTTTACATATCATAGTCTGCATTAAGAAACATAAGTACTTTATTGAAGTGTCGTATCAGAAAATACAGCGCATATTTGTATGAAATCAAATTATGGAGGCCCATCATTCATTTACTGTTTATTTATTGATGAGAATTAGGGAAAACCTCACCTCATAAGGTATCTTTATTGACCATATGTTTAAAAATGAGAGACGAGCGAAAAAGAAACCAACATTGGAAGTCCGACGATCTTCATTTTGCATATACTTTGTCTATTGACTATTACCCAAAGTGGACATTGCTATTGACGATGTTGGGATATGAATAGAAATGAAACGTGGATGATCTGTAAAATGTTGATCACCTGACCCTGTTATTCACACACTTTTTTTTCTCTCCTGAATCCAAGAAATTAAAGGGTATTGTTTATCGATTTTATGCTATTGGTTCTTAGTAACTGAACTGGACTGGACTGAGCTGCACTTGCTAGCCAGGTTTCTTTTTAGTGAACTGTCTAAATATAGCAATCATCATCATGTCATTGGAACAAGCTCACATACATCACACATATTTTTTCAGTTTTCTTTCATTGTTTACATATTATGCTATCATACATATCATAATATAATCAAAAATACGAAATATGATACAGCTGAATTTGAAGTATTTGGCATTTCAGGAACAACGGATTATTTTATATTGTAATTCGGTCTTCTTGGCATTAAAAATGGTCTCAGGAACAAAAAGGTTGGCGCTAAAACCCAACATTTTACAAAAAAATGGTCTATGATCGGCCACTTATGCACCGCTTTTTGGACCATTCATCCACAAAAAATTGTTAAAGAGCCGACTCATTGTGTACTACCAAAAGAGCAACAACTGACTCTACTTGACCTCTTCAAGTGATCATTAGTGAGTACGTTACAGTTATACAATGGCGTTTTTTTGTGTTGCTCATCAATAAAACTATAGTGATGAGTAAAAACTAATGATGATAAAAAGGTTCTCATTCCTCCAACTTTATCATACAAATACAGTACCGATCGAAACGAAGAAGAGAAACAAAGCTAAAAAGGTCGTTCGTTGTCTTTTATAATAGGAAGAAAAAGGGAGATTTTAATAATAGTATGTTATGTCATTCAAATGTAAAAAAAAAAGTAGGAAGTTATTTAGAAAAAAGGGTTCAAAAGGACCGTAAACAGTTTCCTAAAATGGCAGGCACGCCTTTCGTGAGACTCTTTTTTCACCACTTGGAAAGCGCCAATTATATTTTTCTTCTCTTTCTCTTTTTCTTTAATTTTTCATTATACCTCCTGTCACTCTTTTTTACATATACCTATTTACTATTATCTTAATCTACGAAAAGCAACGCCAACAATGGGTGCATCTCACAGTAAAAGTCAATCGAACAAACAACAACGAAAAACTGCGAAAGCAAAATCGTCGAAACCAGCGAAACCAACGAAACCAACGAAAAACGTGGTCAATCGCCCTGTATCAAACAACAGTAGCAACAACAATAACAATAACAACAACAACAGCTTAGAAACAGCACAAGAATGTAAATCAAGACTGACACCTGCATCTCCAGTACATGCACATGTACCTTCAATACAAAGATCTAGTAATGAACTACCGCCATCACCAAAATCAAACAACAGCTTCTTACCATTTGCACCTCAAAAAAACGACATGTCTGTTGGAATTGATATGTATACAACTGGAACACCGTCGATATTGATAAGGGATCACATTGCCAACCAACCATTGTCTAGTCTCTTCCCCAACGATATACCACTATCAGAAATATTAGCTTTCCCGCCATGTCAACAGTCAACCATTACATCCTTTTCCTCAGCAAACTCTTCAACGGTATCAACTCTCTCTGATCTATTCTCCACAGCCTCAATTGAAACACCCAACTCGACGCTTTCCGCCACGTCACGATACACCAAACGATCCACCGGTAGCGCCATCTCAACGATTCATGTGCCTCATTTTGGAGATGGTCCGAGCTTCACTGCGGTTACACCAATAAATGAACCTATGGACAACAACAAAAATATTAGTAGTAATGGTAGTGGTGACGACGACTCTTCCTTGGCTCAGCAGGTTCACGTTGCACAATCCAAAATCAATGGTGGTCATGAATCTCTCATCTATCAAGGCTTTAAAGAATTACTATACTTGGCTGAATCTCTTCATTGTGTGGACGCTTATTATCCATTAGCGGAATGTTACTATTTGGGCTATCATCATCCTTCAAGGCAACCTGACAAACTCAAAGCATTACAATGGTTTTTATATGTCGCCACTATCAACAAAACAACAACAACAACAACAACAACATTACCAATGACAACCATTGCTTGGGCTCAATATAGAATAGCCATCATGCTAGCCAAAGGTGATCAAGGTATCGAGCCTGATGTGGAAAAGGCACTAGTCTATTTTGAATTATCAGCAGAACATGACAATCGATATGCTCAATACATGCTTGGTCTTCATTTTCAACATGGTCTCTTTATGCAACAAACGCCTGATCTCAAACATGCTCTTTACTGGTATGAACGCGCTTCAAGGCATGGGTTCTCTGATGCTCAAGTCTCTCTTGGTCAGCTGATACTGTATAATCTGAATACTTTGGTGACAATGGATAACCCTACTTCTCCACAACTGCAGATTCAAGACAAATGGACACGGCTTGCTATTCACTGGCTAGAATTGGCAGCAAAGCAGGTAAATATTCAAGCCAAAAAAAAAAAAAAAATACCATGATCAGTTCGATTTTGTATTCATCTGTTTTCACATTTTTTTTTAATTTTTTTTTTAATAGAAGAACGTAAAAGCTCATGTGACTCTTGGTGGACTTTACGATGAAGGTGAACTGGTGACTCGAAACCCAACACAAGCTATTCAACACTATGAAGCGGCCACCTCTATTGATTCTCACTCTGATGACAAACAGGTGATCTTGGCTCATTATTTTGTTGGCATCAGTTATCGATTGGGCAACTTGGTACCACTGAACTATGCCAAGGCATTGAAACATTTAGAACTGGCTTCCAAAGGTGGTTATGCTCCGGCTCAACGGGCGCTTGGTCTGATGTTCCTTGAAGGTGTGGCTGTCTCAAAGAATGAAATCGTGGCGTATCAATGGTTTACAAAAGCTGCTATGCAAGGCGATATACAAGCATTGGGGCTCTTGGGACAACAAGCGGAACGTCGCGGGAACAGTGACACCGATATCGAAGCGGCTGTCAACATGTACAAGCAAGCTGCATTGTCTGGATCGGTGGCGGCTCAACTCTCCTTGGCTCATCTTTTATTAAGGACGGATCGACGCTCTGAAGCCTTCCCTTGGTTTCAAATGGCGGCTACCAATGGGATCGAATCAACGACAACACCACCTTCTTCTCCATCAAAATATGGTGACATCCGTCGCTCTTCTCTTGGAAAAATTGAATTTAATGTTGGGCATGTACGACAACGGAATGTGGCTCGACTGATGGTGGCACGATACAAATTCAATGGCTGGGATGGTGTCGATGTGAACCGTGCTTTGGCATACCAAGAATTCGTCCACTTGTCTGATCAGGAACAACTCTCCGATGCGCATTTTTGGGTGGCTGCCTGCTATAACGAGGGTGTACAGAATCAAGACGGCTCCATTGTGGTTGAACGCAATCCAAAAATGGCTTTTGACTACTATATGAAAAGTGCTCATGGTGGTGATGTGGATGGTCAATTCCATGTGGCTCTTATGCTTGCCAACGGTGTGTCTTCTGCCACTACTAATACTGCTGCTGCCTCGACTTCAGTTAAAAAGGATCCTACGTGTGCATTCAAATGGTACACAAAAGCAGCCGAACGGGGGCATGCTACAGCGCAATACAGCTTGGGTCTATTCTATGAACGCGGTCTCTCTCCTATCCAATCGGTGCAACTCGATAAAGCAAAATTCTGGTATGAACGTGCAAGTCATCAACAACATACGACTTCGATGGTGGCCTTGGCTCAATTGCTCTTACAAGAGTTATCCACTTCCGCTCATCAGGACGCGCTTCATTGGCTACACACCGCTGCTACAAAGAACGATGACAAAAACTACACGGCTGCTTTACGCTCACTCGCTTCTGTCTTTGAACAAGGGAAAATCATCGTGACGCAATCTGACCCGGACCGCTATCAAAAAGGTTGGTTGCTCCTACAAAAGGCGGCAGATAAGCAAGATCCATTGGCTTTGGTGGATATGGCGCGCTACCATGAACATGGCTTGGGTGTGGAAAAAAGCAATGAAAATGCCCTCCAATGCCTGGTTCAAGCTGAGGCTCTGGGTTATCAAAAGTAAGTGAAAACTCAAAAGAAAAACAAAATAGATACATTTGTATATTATATTTGTTCCATTTTACTCACGTTTTATTTTTAGGGCAAGAATGGCTATTGCTGATTTATACTATCGACATAAAATGTGGGCGGAAGCTCTGGAATCTTATATATCCGTGGCCAAATCAAATGTCCTATTGAAAAAACCAGGTTGGCATGCCCGTTTGGCTATTGCAAACATGCTATTGATTGATGGCTATGATCAAGATATGGATGCTATGAATTTGTTGCACGAAGTTTATACTTGGTTGTCTACAATGGTGGACCAACCTGCTGGTGATGCTGTGATCATGGAACCGTTGGAATTACTTGGTAGGTACAATTTACATTTTTATATTTTGACATTTACTTATATTACATCTTTTTTTCAAAAAGGTCTTTGCTATGAATTAGGAAAAGGTACCAGCAAAAACACATCCTCTGCCATGTCATGTTACGAAAGGGTCACCAGTGTGTCGACGGATGGAATGAATTGGATCCAGGAACGAACTCGCTTCAGACTTATCGAACGTTATATGCAAACGAGCCATCATGATTTGGCGTGGCACCATTTACAAATCACCAAGACACACTTTAGCATCATGAACCACAAATGCAAGTCAAGTCGAACATTGGCAAGATCCGCTCGATTCTATATAGGTAAGACAGAATATTAGGTTGTTGAAATTAAAAAAAAAAAAAAAATTCAACTAAACATGTTTTTTTTTTCTTTATAGGATATTTACTTCTTCATGATGATCACTTGGAAGCTAACCTGAATGAAGCTCAAGTGTGGCTTACTCAAGCAGCAGACGAAGGTGAAGGGAATGCAGCATTGGAGCTGGCCAAACTACACGAATCAAGCAATGATATGAAATCCGCCAAAATGCGACTCGAACAAGGCGTCTCGGCGTCACACAGTGGATGTATCGTGGAACTGGCATTACTCTTAGAACGTACCGAAGATGACGGCGACGACAACAACAGCAACAGCACCAGCAGTGACATTACCGAGTTATTGGATCGAGCGATCGAACTTGACAACACCGATGCACTCTATCACCAGGGACGATTGAAGTACGATGCATACTTGGACGACAACTCGAATTCTCAACAACTATTTGATACTGCTTTGGACCACCTGATGAAAGCTGCGGCGAAGGGTAACCGACCATCTATGGTTCGACTTGGACAGCTCTATGATTCTTTGGAACAGTATGATGATGCACAGGTATGGTTTGAACAATCATCCTTGGAACCCATGTCGTCTATGATGCTCATCAAGTATCATTTGGAAGGCGTGGCTGACAGCGCTGTCATGATCGATCGTTATCCAGTGGCCGACTTTGACTTTACAAACCTTCTTACGACAACTCAAACCTTTTGGCAAAACACAGACCTCTCATCACTCGATAGGTTGGATCGACACTCTCTAGGCAACGTATGCTTCTTCTTGGGACAGACATATGATCATCAGCTCGACCAAACTCAGCACCAAGAGACCGATATTGCCGCCGTAGCCAAACTGTGGTACAATCGATCCGTAGAAGTGGACCAACACAAGGACGCCACACACGCATTAGGCCTATTGTATGAAGCACATGGTGATTATTTCGGTGCTATGGAATGGTTTAGATGTGCCGCCGAAAAATGGAATCATGCTCACTCACAATATCAACTTGGACTCTATCATGCGCACGGTATGGGTGGTCTGGACGTTAATATGGTGGCTGCTCAACGTTACCTGAAACTGGCGATGAATCAAGGACTGACACAAGCGAAAGAGGAACTGGGCATGGTCATGTTCATGCATGCATGGGATCTCTGGAACAACCAAAAGCACTACCAACGTGGGCTCAAGCAATATGAAAAGGCAGCGACGCTGGTACCTGAAGCTCTGGTGGAATTGGGACATTTATATCACACTGGGTTTGCAAGCGAAGATCCAAGTACTGAACAAGGCTTCTGCGTCATTCTGAAAAGCTACAAACAGGCATTTTCCTACTATTCGGAGGCAGCACAGCAAGGGAATGCAAAGGCGGCACTGATGATTGGCTCCTATTATGAAGAGGGTTACATACACGACATGGAAAACCTGGAAGAGGCTCTGAAGTGGTATGAAAAGGCATATAGCTGGAAATGTGGTCATCTAGCTGAACTCGCCATTGGTAAACTCAAGCATAGCATGGCGGAAAGGCGATTGGCGGAACAAGATTTGGAGGCGGCGCTCGATTTACAAGAAGAAGCTTATACCTGGTTTGAAGGTTGCTCTGTGGCATCGAATTCAGTAGCGGCAGTAGTAGCAACAGCATCAACACCTACATCATCACAACAACAAGCGGAAACTGACCAACAACAGTGCTCCCATGCAAAAGTCATGATGGCTTTGTACCATTTGAAAGGCTGGGGTCGAAAACCGTGTGACCCAGTGAAGGGTTTCAAGATGCTGATGGCGCTTGTCCAAGATCAGGCCAACGATGACAACAATGCGGCTTGGGTGGAGGTAGCTATGTGCTATGATCAAGGTATTGGTGTGGAACAGGATGTGATCACGGCGCTCCATTTTTGGGAACTAGCGGCGAAAATCGACGATGTGGTTGCCTTGAGACGAACAGCTGAAATTTACCGACTTGGATTGACTGGTCTTTGTGATTTGGAAAAAGCAGATTATTATGGTGGTCGTGCTGACATTATTGGTAAGTAGCTTAAAAAAAATAATCATCATGTACCTAAAGCTTATCTTTTTTTTTTCTTCTAATAGACCGCACAAAACAAAATGAACGTGAGAAGTCCTTTTGCTCTAGTTTGTCCTCCTCCTCCTCTTCGTATGCATCCCGACGCTCTTCTTTGAACTCTTTGAATCGACTGTATTGATTTATTTGACTTATTTTGTATTTTTTAATTGTATTTTATTATCTATATCCATTATTACCATTACCTTTTACCATTAGTATATTTTTAGTCCTTAGTTTTGTATTCTTTTTTGATCTTGTCTTATTATATTGTATGAATAAAAACTTTTTGTATATCAAGTATTTATGGTCTTTTGAAAAATGATGTGTGTGTATGTGTGTGTAGAGAATGTGTAGAGAGTGTGTAGAGAGTGTGTAGAGAGTGTGTAGAGAGTGTGTAGAGAGTGTGTAGAGAGTGTGTAGAGAGTGTACAGTTTTTCCTAGTAAAAGTGGACCCGTTCGGCTCAAATAGGATGTAGAAGGTGTCTGTCTAGAGGTCCTCAATTGTCATTTAATGCGATTTTGAGCCAAAGAAGTTGAAAATATGGTCATACGACACTGTGGAGACCATTTTACAAATTTTTACTAACAACAGTGGGTTTATATGGCTCAAATATGACGCAGAATGTATCTAGAGGTCATCAATGTGTTTTACCATGATTTTGGCGCAAAAATGAAAAAATCGAAAAAAATGGATTTTGTTTTTGTTTTTTGAATTTCACAACCAAAGTTTATTTTTTTAGCTGGAGAATTTAGCCCTGGAAAATTCGACAAAGGGGGTACCCTTATGATTTTCCGATTTTTTGAAATTTTGAATATTCGACTATAACTCGTTGTATTTTGATGCTCCTGCCTTGGGTGATTAATATGAAGTGTGAGGCAGACCTGTCGCCATGTTTTTTAAAAGTCAGACTTGGGTTGAGAAGTTGGTATCTGAGACGCCAGAGGCGAAAACCATGAAAATGGGGCCTTACGTCGCTGTACACAGTACATTAACACCACCTCCTTGAACCAATAATGAAGTGTCTGTCGTTGTTATCCTAGCATTGAGCGATCTGAACTTTTTGGTGGATATTTATTGGTATTCGTTGAAGGGTGTCCAAGTTACTCAAGAATATTGGCTGCGAGCGGAGCTTAACAAATCGGGTTTTCTCGAACATAAATAAGGATTTATAAACATTCATCTTTCTTCTTCGTTTACAATTTATGGCTTTGCTTGATGTCAAATTGCTCAAGAAAAAGCTCTCCTCATTATTTGAGAATGGAAACGAAATTGAAGGTAAATGAACAATAAACACATTCTTGTATATTTGACGATGTATTGCAAACTCATCACCCATTTTTATTTATATTTTTTAGAGCTTACTGATTGTGGTGATTCGGTGATCTTCTTATTCCGCAGTTTATCGCGCCAATGCACCCTTCTCAGCAACGAAATATCAATGCAACAAGTAGAAGCTCTTATTGATCTTGCTAATGAAGAACTTTTACTTTACCCATACAAGGACGTCCCTTTATGCTGGCGGAAGTTATTGATGGACGCCACGCTTCTCAAAGCTATTGGCCTGCTAGACCTCATGGAACAACACACAGAAGGATCGTTAGAAAAAATCAATGTTGGCAAAGAACTCATCATGGTAGTGGATACTGCTCTTGTAGTAAGTGGGGGACCTGGCATCAACCGACGCGACGTATCTTTGGCACTCTTGAACGACATTCAAACATGGTTACGGCCTACTCCACTCACAACAGAGGGTCAACTCCTGACTCTATCATCATCAACATCGCTACCCGTCATCCAACATCCCATCACTACCGTCCATTCACCACCTGACTATTTATGGTTTGAATCCCACATCAACGAAACACCCATGGCATCACCCCTTCTCTTGCAATGTGGACTGATGAATCACTGGCCAGCGTACAGTACACGACCTTGGACGAATATTGACTATCTTCTTGGAAGGGCGGGAGATCGCATTGTACCTGTGGAAATAGGCAGAAATTATACGGACCCCTCATGGCAGCAAAAAATGATGCGAATGGAAGACTTCATCAATGATTACATCCTTCTCCTTCCGACGCATGACCAACAACAACACCAACAACGACCACTTGCCTACCTAGCGCAACATGATCTCTTCCACCATATTCCATTACTCGAAAATGATATCTCCGTACCAGATTACTGCTATGTAGAACCTCAGCCCTCTGAATGGTATACCCAACCGCCGCCCGTCGATGTCATCAAGCATGCCTGGTTTGGTCCGCAAGGTACGGTGTCACCTTTGCATCAAGATCCGTACCATAATCTCTTGGCCCAGGTGGTTGGAAGGAAATATATTCGACTTTATTCACCAACTCAATCTGATGCACTCTATCCTCATGATGGCATAATGTCAAATACTAGTCAGGTAATGCAGGGGTGGTTGGGGTCGGGACGAATAGAGATGTTGATGACAAATGTTGGCTAACCCTACATCATGTTTTTTTTAGGTGGATCTTGACTCTCCAGATTTGGCTTCTTATCCTCGATTTGCTAATGCCCCTTATGTCGAATGTATTCTTGGACCAGGTGAAATGCTTTATATCCCGGTAAGTCTATAGAAAAAAATAGAAAAAAAATCCTTTGATATAGTCAGTCACATTGAATATCTATGCTCTCTCTCTCTCTCTGCTTTTTATTTATTATTCCAACAGCCAAAATGGTGGCATTATGTGCGATCCCTTGATACCAGCTTCAGCGTTAGCTTTTGGTTCTGATGAACAACTTGGAGTGGATATCCTTATTATGCGTATTTTGGTATAATAACGCTCTGTTGAATTGTATTTTGGAAACTCAAGAACGGGCATGGTGGTGATCAAGTTGGTGGTTCGAAGAGGGAGTGGTTCCCTGCAATCAATCTATCTTCTTTACTTTATATGGACAACCACAAATCTCGGACTTCTTTCGCAAACATACGGAATCAAAACAACAACCGATTACTCTTGGTCTCGCTTATCAGCATATTTACTTATATATATATATATATATATTGTTATTTGGATTGTATTAGATTAGTGTAATATAGTTTTTAGAAATATTCCCTTCCCCTTTTTTATACCTCTTCTATCATTATATTCTTCAATAAAATACATTGTTTTGGATTGATATCATATTACTATGTGATGTTTTTGAATTGGTTATACTATATGATGTCTTTGAATTGGTTATACCATGTGATGTTTTTGAATTGATTATAGCGTCGTCCATTTTCCATCAAGAATAAATGAATAGAAAAATAAGAGATCGATTTTGTTAATACAAAAAAATATATCAGTTTTATGAAAAAGTTAGTTTATCGTATATAATGAGTCAAATTGGGTATGATAAAGTTGTGTGTGTCACCATGTTCCACTTCAATCATTGGAAGATTTGCATGAATAGAAACTGTGACGCGTTGAGTGCCAAAAAATGCTTTTATATATTATGTATGTATTATATGATGCTTCGTGATGTATTCGATACATGAATACTAGAATACTATGATATAAAAAACAATGTCCTTTTCCATGAATGTGATAATCACTGCTTCCTTGATATATTTGGTGCTGGCAATAGGTAAGATATTTTCCTAAAAAAAAAAAAACAGATATACAAATAACATGTAACAGTAAAATAAATATATAAAAAAAATGGTTTTTATTGATAGATAAAGGTAAAGGAGAAGGGTAATGGTCTAATATACTAAATAAATCTAAATAATTTCTAACATCCAAGTGTTCTATATCACCTCCAAGCCAACCATGCCCAGTCGCGGATCGATATTAGCCACACGGACTTCCAATACATCACCAGGGTGCACCGTATTTTTCAAATGTTCCACGCGACCACGGATGCCCAACTCCAATATCGTAGCAGGAGCAGCCTTCATGGATCCACCCAGGGGAGTTGTTGCCAGCCCGCTTTTACCAGAGACCATGCATTTCCACGTCATATTGCTATTATCATGTTGCAACCGTTGTATCAAGCTGAGCACCCAATATTGCAATGACCGGTTTTGCATCATCGACATTTGTTTTTCTTGAATTTCAATGCGTGGGCCCAGTTGTCTAAGGCGTGCCAGGTCAAAGGGTGGCTTTTCATTGAGAAGATGTGCCTTGAGTTGCCAATGAATAATCATGTCCATGTACCGCCGTAAAGGTGATGTTGCTTTGCAGTAACCGTCCGTGATCCCCATCAGTGCATGCGGTAAACCACTCGTCATCGACAGTGCTGCAGAAGGAAGTTCATTCATGTACCGAATCAAGCCTTTGAAGGGTAATGTGCCGGTCACCGGGTCCCGCTGTTCCAGTATTTCCTGTTTGATGGCCGTTTGAGAAGGTCGCCATTGTTGCGTTCGGAAGGGAAGTATCACGCCATGTTCACGTGCATATTGACTCACCGCGCGTCCACCCATCACCATCATTTCAGCTACCATCTTGCGTGACGGCGACACGGCCGATCGGTCCAAGGTCAAGTCGATCGTGGGAAGCTCGCTGGTGTATTGTAATCCATCGTCATAGGTCAGTCGTGGTAATTCCAAAGGACTGGGTGATAAGGAGATGACAGGACTAGGTCGTGCAAAGTTGACGGCCCCGTTCCGTATACGTTGTTGAGAATGTAGCTGAGTGAGATGATATATTTCCAGTAAATCCTTTTGCATTGCCGCTGGTAAATTGCTGTCGTTGAAGGATGGCATTTTATCTGCCGCCAATGGTTGTAGCTTTTGTTGTTCTTTTGGTGGGTGAGAGAAGGAGATGTCCCTGTTCACAAGAGAATCCATTTGGTTGTCGTCCGTCGCCGTCGCCCCCGGTAGTTTTGATTCAAGGAAAGCATCCAGATCGTCATAGTGTAGCTTGACCACATTTCGCACAAAGCTAGGTCGCACCTTGTATTCAGACAACTGACCTTGATCGTCGAGCAACGCACTAAAGGTAAAAGCATATTGACTTCCATTCTTAAACACTTGAGCCGTCGATCCCAAACTGAAGGTGTGTGATGATAGAGTCAATGGCAGCATGGGATAATGGCGTTCCGGAAGATACAGAGTTTGGATACGATCCGCCATGATAGAAGCCAAGGTGTGATTTGGAGGGATATAGGCAGTCGGGTCAGCAATATGGATATGGAGCCAGGTTTTTCCCTTGTTATTGTTTCCAGGAATATGTTCTATAGAGATCCCATCATCGATTTCTTTGGCGTGAGGGTCGTCGATGGTATAAACAGGCAAATCACCGAAATCATGTCGTACCGCGTCACTAGGATCCCTGGCGTAAAACCCTGCTGTCTTCCATTGTTGTCGATTGTCTTGGTCCAAAAACATGTTGGTATATTCGTCCATGGTTTTTTCATATTTCACCGCATCCTTGGACCATAAAAATGGGCGTGTCAATCCAGTCTCTTCCACCAAACCCACATTGTCCCATGGGCGGAAGATGCCAATCTGTTTCAAAAAAGTAATAGCCAGTGATTGATCCACAAAGAGCGAGTTGTAGCATTGGAGAGATTTGAGAATCGAAGGACCAAACACGTCGTGAGGAGATTCCAGTGTCACCTTGGGCATCTTGATCCAATCCACCATAAAATCAATAAACATCTTGTCTGTGTCGGTCAGTTGCACTTTGTCCTTGATCTTGGCAATGGCGTCCGCCGGGATGGTACCAAGTTGTTCGTCAGCGTGCGTCCGATAAAAGTCCACCAGTCGATTGGCACGTTCCAAGAAGCCTGTGAACGGAGCGTCCCTTGCTCGAATCCACTGAATCACTTTGCTGATCGGTTCCATTTCCTGTTCCGAGCGTAAATTCCAAGTGTCTGATTGTAGGATGTCCGTGTCTGGGAAATAGTGAATGTTGTTGGCTGCAAGATACAAAAAAGTGGCATGTCGATTCGTCGCTGTGGGTTGTGTGCAGTCGAAAGCGTAACGAGCGAGATTGTCTAGTGTGACCGATGTTGATCCAGTTGCTGCTGATGATTTGAAATGAGCATACATGCTGTCTAGTTGTCGCATCGCCGTGCCTTTTTCCAGTTTCACCGTTCGTTGATATGTTTGCAGAGCCCGTACGTACTCCGTTGGAATAAAGTCCATGGTTGTCGCTTGTCGATCGATGGTTACTGGCGCATGAAGGAATCTGGTCATCGCAGGAGTGGAGACGAAATCCGATATAACAAAAGCAACATCACTTGTCCTAAAATCTTTAGTCTTGCCGTTCCGTAAAACCACCGTCAATCGTTGTTGATGTCCACTGATAACGTTTTGTCCCACCACGATGCCACTATACTGTCCATGTCTAAAGAAAAAAAATATATAAACATCAAGTTAGATCTAGAACTATGATCGAGATCTTTTTCTTCTTCTTTGGTTACCTAAAGACTTCCACAAAGTCACCAATAAGTAGCTTTCGGTTTTTGGAAGAATTGACCAGTCGTCGTTCCAAAGGAGTCAGTTTGTTTTCAGGATCACTCACAAGAGCTGATACAGGTGTTTTAGATTTGGCTGCGTGAATTGGTGTGGAGAGAGTTGTAGGTTTGGATCTGGGTGGTTGGATCGGTGTGCGGAGAGAGGTCGGTTTTTGGGATTTGACAGAATCGGTTTTATAGCGCACAAAAGCTAGAGGTTGTGATTTGAGTTGCTGAGATCTTGTTACAATAGCATTTTGCAAACAGCGTATCCTGGCATTCGTGAGAAGCATTGAGCGACTATGAAAGTGTAAAGACTATAATGGAAAAAGATCAATTTTCTAAGGCTCTTCAAAAAAAAACAATTGAGAGCATTTGTTTAAAGGCCGACACCTGTAAAATATTTCATGGCCTAATATCTCGACTTCGAATAACACAACAAATGGAGAGAATATAACAAAATAAGTAAACTTTTAAATATTTAAAAACTATTATTTGGGTGACTTATTACCAAAAGATATAACTGCTCAATGGCAAATGTCTTTTACGGTAGCAGTAGTAGGAGCGACACTGCCACGTCAAGCATGAAAGCGGCGTTTCAAAATTTCAAAAAGTGGCTGCGGGCCACGATTCTAATTCCTTTTTTTTCTCTCTCTTCTCTCTTTTGCTTTTTTTTTATTTATTTTTTGTGCTCTTTCTTATCTTTTTCTTTTATTTTTCACAAATACAGAAAAAGAAACAATTCCGCTCAACTTGACTCCTGATTTATCATCTTCGACAGCAGCCTCTGCTGCGCATCCTATCAGCTCCTCCTCAACAACACATTCTTCACCGTCTTCATCTTCTACTTCTTCATCTCCTTCGACTTCCTCCTCCTCTTCCTCTTCTTCTTCCTCCTCCTCCAATTCTCAACACTCTCATTCTCGAAAACGTCGACGTATTCAACGCAATCATTTACAGTCTTCAACCATGTTATCTATCAACTCTACTAACGGTGACAATCACACAAAAACAGTAGATACTACCAAACCGAACACTATCGACACAACAACGTCAACAACTTATATCGACGATTTGGAAAGAATCAGAAAGGATGAATATTTACGACTGATCATGCAGTCTCTGCAAGATCTTGGTTATGAGTAAGTAAAAAAAACATCTATTCAAAAAACTAGTAGTGGGTGGGTGGGTGGGGGATTTGAATGATATTACGTGTAAAACTCATTTTTTTCTTTTTCTTTCACTCTGTTTTGAATATAGTAATGCTGCTCAACAACTTCAACAAGATTCTGGTATTGAAGTGGAATCTGACATTGTGCAAGAATTACGACAAGCCATACTCTCTGGAAACTTCTCTTTGGCTGAAACGCTCTTATCAACGTTGCCTTTGATTCAATCTCAGAACGACATGGATCAAGTCAAGTTTCTTATCCGTGAACAACTCTTTTTGGAGCACTTGGAAGCAAAAAATACAATGAAGGCGTTACAAGTATTACGACATGAATTGACTCCCCTGGGCCAGGACGTGAAACGACTTCACCAACTTTCTAGGTAAAAAAAAAACAACAACAACTATACATACAATAATGTATGAAGACGACTGATTGACCAGGTGATTTTTTTTTTTGTCACTCGTGTGTGTGTGTGTATATAGTTTGATCTTATGTCCGTCACCGGAAGATGTCAAGGCACAAACAGGATGGGATGGAGCTCAAGGTTTATCAAGAGGAAAACTACTACAACGATTAGAATCTTTTGTCGATCCTTCAGTGATGATTCCAAAAGCGCGAATGACCGCTCTGATACATCAAGCATTTGAATTACAACGCCGAAGTTGCTTATATCACAATAGCGATGGTTCGCTTTACTCCTTATTCACTGACCATAATTGTGATAAGTAAGTAAACAGAAAACGGATGAGGGGGTTTATGGCTGATTGACACTTTTTTATAGGCGACATTTTCCAACACACGCTATCAAAGTACTGGAGGATCATACGGATGAAGTTTGGCACATCTCATTCTCAAAAGATGGACAACGGATGGCGTCTGTGTCAAAGGATTCAACTTGTATTATTTGGGACGCAAAGGTAAAAAGAATTGAAATCAATCAAGAGCGGGAGGAAAATAATTCAGATGGCATGTGTGCTTACTTTTTTTATTTACTTTTATAGACATTCACGAAACGACATGTATTAAGAACTGATGAACCTGGTACATATAGTGCGTGGTCACCTGATGGGGAACAGTTACTTGTTTGTGGCATCGATTCCAATTTACGGCTATGGGATGCAAATGTAAGTGGGGGGGGGCAAATCAAATCAAAATGGTTGTAAGCAAATACACTGATCAACAACATTTTATTCAAACAAGTAGACTGGGACACTGATTCACACATACGAAGGACATTCTGATCAAGTCACTAGTTGTGTTTGGCTTCCTAGTGGTCAACATTTTGTTTCTGGTGCTTGTGACAAAACAATGCGTCTTTGGGTGAGAAAATAAAAAAAAAGGTAAACATGAAATGAAACTGATTCTTTTTTTCTGGGGATTTAGAAACTAGATGGTGTTGCTCTTACTCGATGGCCTACTCAACGTATCCTGGACATGAAAATCACAGATGACGGAGCACGGATGGTTACCATGAGCTATGAACAATGTATCACTATTTATGACGTCAATCATTTATTATTCGACGAAGTGGGGTAAGTCTATTGAAAAAAAAAGTGAATCTATGTGGAAATTCGCTAACAACAGTTGTTTTGATTGATATTTTATAGACAGCTTCAAGAATCATTCATGATGACATCCTTATCTTTAAGCGATGACGGACGATATGCGTTAACAAACTCACAAAACCCGGACGAAATTCACTTGTGGAACTTGGATGATCGAACGCTATCGAAAACATACACTGGACATCAACAAGGTGGATTCATCATTCGATCGACATTCGGTGGTGATCAACAATCTTTTATTCTCAGCGGCAGTGAAGACAACGATGTGTATGTATGGAGTCGTGAACATCAAACGTTACTGGAAGTCTTGAGTGGTCATGAAGGTAGGGTGAATTGCGTCAAATGGTATCCTGGCCAACCTATGATGTTTGCTTCAGCT
>JAFHAR010002227.1:1292-12609 GCA_019677225.1 Absidia healeyae | reverse complement strand
AAAAAAAAAAAAAAAAAAAAAAAAAAAAAAAAAAAAACCTCCACATTTTGTTAACCGAAATATGTTTCATCTCGACTGAACATCATTATTATTCAGAGCAGAGTTTGAATCAGATTAGATCATGCTTAAATTATGATGGAATAACAATGACGATAATAAAAATTAAAAAAATCAAATCAAATACTGGACACTTGGGACACTTGGGACACTTGGAAACATGGCGCCGAGTTTACCACACATTTCATAGTAAGCATCCGAAGCGGTGTCGTCCATCTATAGTGACGTACAGCGAAAATGGCCCGATTTGGAGGTTTTTCGCCTCTACCGCTTGACCTACCTATCTGGCCGTCCAAGGCCCACTAATGTAAAACACGCCTCTTGGCTTCCCACACACTTTTTATTAAGCACTCGAGACCGTAGCGTCAATAGATAGCGAGTTATATCTGTAGTTTCAAAATTGTAAAAAATTGAACAAATCACAAGGGTACCCCCTTCGTCAAAAATTTCACAGCCAAAATCACCAGCCAAAAAAATAAATTTTGGCTGTGAAATTCAAAAAAAAAAGAAAAAAATGGATTTTCGTCATTTTTTATTTTTTGTCGCCAAACTCATAGTAAATGACCGTGAAGATCCCTAGACACATTCTACAGCCCATTTGAGCCGAATGGGCCCACTTTTACTAGTAAAATGGCCGTGATGTGATGTCTGCAGCCTAGTGGGCCCTATTATCACGCTTTTCGCCTCTAGTGCCCGAACTGCCAACCTAACCGTTCAAGTACCACTAATATAAAACATGCCGCAAGGTCTACCACACACTTTTTATTAAGCACCCAGACCGTAACGTCAATCTATAGTGGCGTACAGCCAGAAATGGCCGAATTTGTTATGTTTTTCGCCTCTACCACTTAACCTACTCATCTAACCACCCAAGGACCACTAATATAAAACATACCCCTTGGGACACTTGGGACACCCCAACCTTGACCCATCCCATCCCATCCCATCCCAGCACCCAACTGTCAACCTTAATTATTTACTATGATTTTGACACCAAAAAGAAAAAATCATTGTGTTTTTTGAATCTCACAGCCAAAATTTACTTTTTTAGCTGGGGAATTTTGCCCTGAAATTTTGACAAAGGGGGTCCCTGTATATGAAAATTATTATGTTTCATCCTATTTAGTGCTAACGCATTTCCCTATAAATACCCCAACTGTATTTATCTCTGCTTCTGTTCTTCTTTGTTTTTCTTCTTATCTCTGGAGATTTCATTGTTATTTATATATTCATTCGTGCCTGGTTTAACAACCTCTACTACAATAAATGGTCTTCTGTCTATATTATTTAACTCTTACATATCAGTCTCCCTTTGGAGTTTTCTGATTTTTGAAAATGAGCTATAGCTCTCTGTGTATTGAGGCTATGATCTTGGGTGATTAATACAAAGTGTGGGGTAAACATAGTGTCATGTTGAATACTAATTGACCTTGGGTGGTCAAGTTGGTATCTGGGGTGCCAGAGACGAAAAACATGAAAATGGGATTGTTTGTCCATATATAATGGACTTTGAGATTCATACCAAATACTGGATTCCTATATGGGAATGTCGTTTTTGGATGTTAGCAATACACAACGCTGGAGGGAGAGGTGGGGGGGATGTCGGGATTTGAAATTTATGTGAGTGAGCCTCAATTTAAAAACCGGCAGGATTCTTTTTTTCTTTTTTTTTTTCTGAAACTCATATCATCAATACATCAATGTTTTCACAGCGAACACTTTTAGTGATTGGGGTGGTCTTCCATATTGTATATTTATTTAGTATATTTGATATGTATTTTACTTCTCCACTGGTACATGGCATGAAATATCACAAGTCCTTTACCACCTCCAGCAGATCGCGTTGTGTTGATAGTAGGTAGGGACGCCAACACATATACTACATAGACAGCTATACGTGTACTCATTATCTTTTTTTTTTGTTTACTTGATGCACGTAGGCGATGGACTACGCGCGGACAAATTGTTTGAACTGGATGCGAATGGATCAAGTCGCGCCCCTTATCTTCGAAACATTATCAAGGACAAGGTACCTGGGGAATCTCGCATACTCGACTGCCGACAAAAACAAGACTCGGTCATGTAGCTATTATTTCTGGTCTTTATGAAGATATTGGTGCTATCCCAACTCGCTGGTCGATGGATCCTGTGCATTTCGACTCTGTCTTCAATCAATCTCGCCATGCCTGGTCCTTTGGCTCACCTGACATTGTGCCCATGTTTCAACGCGAAGCTACTGATTCAAATCGTGTGGATGTTTTTATGTATCCGCCCGAATTCGAAGTATTTTCTGGTGGTAAGTAATCAGAAAAAAAGAAAAAAAGAGGATATGATTGATTCCACTATAGGTAGTAACAACTCGCCACCCCTCTTCCCTTCCCTTTTTTTATATTATATATTTAGACGCATCCTATTTAGATACCTGGGTCTTTGACCATGTCAGAACACTTTTCCGAAACGCTAGCTCTCAAGACAACACACTGGATCAGCAACTGCGACAAGACAAAAATGTATTCTTTTTACATCTGTTGGGTCTGGACACAAATGGACATGCGCATCGGCCCTACTCGAAGGAATACTATGACAATATTAGACTGGTGGATCGTGGGGTAGAAGACATGGTCAATTTGTTTGAAGGCTTTTATGGATATGATGGGAAGACAAGTTACATCTTTACAGCAGATCATGGGATGAACAATCGCGGTGCACACGGAGATGGACATCCTGACAACACTCGGACACCAATCATTGCATGGGGTGCTGGCATCCAATCGCCTATCCTTTCTACGGAACAAGATGATAGTATGTCTTCAGCTTGGGGTCTTGATCAATACAAAAGACACGATGTTTTGCAGGCTGACATTGCTCCCCTTATGGCTCATCTGATTGGCATTTCTTACCCTGCAAACTCTGTTGGTCAACTACCTCTGTCGTACTTGGATGCTGATAATTACACCAAGGTTGAAGCTGTCTTTGCCAATGCTAAGGCGGTTCTTGCTGAATATGAAATAAAATACGGTAATGCTATTATGTCAAAAAAAAAAAGTGAATCGAACGTGTCCCTGGTGTGTTAACCCTATCTTTTTATTCGCATAGATACAAAGAAAAACCATGAACTCTTTTTTAGGCCGTTTCCTCGTTTGTCTGGTGAACATAGTCCTCAATCCTATGTCAGTAATATTCAACAGCTGATCGACTCTGGTGAATATGCTCGTGCGGAAGCAATGACACATCAATTGATGGATTTGGTCTTGGAAGGTCTCCACTATTTTCAAACTTACAATTGGCTCTTCCTACGAATCGTCATTACCACTGGGTTTGTTGGTTGGTGTGTTTACTGTCTCGAATTTGTCCTTCGTCTGTATTCGATCGCTTCGCCACCTGTCATTGGATCATCTGGGTTTTCAAAACTGGTAAGGAATCATTGATAGTTCAGGAAAAAAAAAGGCTAATGTACCTCTTTTTTTTACTTAGATGCATGGTATTTCTTTGATTGTGTATTTAGCCTTGGCGGGAATAATCTGGATTCAAAGGATGCCCTCTCTCTTTTATGCCTATGTATTTTTCCCTGTTTTCTTCTGGAACCATATCATCCAAAATATTGATACCCTTCAATTATCTGGTGGTCAATTCATTGATAATCATGGGTACTTCAAACCTCTTGGCATTGGCATTGGAATTATATTGGTCCTTGAAGCACTGGTAAAAACTACAGAAACACAAGAATATTATATTTTTGGGCAGTTATTTCTTACTTACTTGTTATTCTTCTTCTTCTATCTTATAGGTGTACAGCTTTTTTAAGCGAGAAATACTATCGGTTATCTTTATTTTGATCTCCTTTTGGCCCCTGATGATGCCTAGTGCAATGAAAAAGAATCAACCTCTGCTTTTGATTGCTTGGACGCTGTGTTGCTGGTGCACTAGCATCTTTACTGCTCTGCCTGTGGAAAAGGACGCCAATATTATACTGGTGTAAGTTATTGGAAAAGAGAAGGAGGGGAGGACAGTGAACAAATGAGTTGGCGTACACTTATTGATGCTATTATACTGTTGTTTTGCTGGTGTATGCTTAGTGTATATGGTGGACTACTGGGATTGGTACTAGGATTACTTTCTGTGTTGTTTTTGACTTTTAGCAAGCGTATTGATAGGCAAAATACCACGCTACTGCTCACACAGGTAATGGAAAAAAAAAAGAAATTACAGGAATATCAACTTACAATTCGTACCTTTGTATTATTAGCTGGTGACCAATGGATTAAGCATTGCTCTTGTCTATGTGACAGCGGTTGGTCAAGAAAAATTATCTCTTTTGGATCAAATCAGCAACTGGGTTATTGTCTGTACGGGTTTGGAAAAAAAAATAGATTTGTCGTCCTTTTCGTTAACATCATTATTACTCACACTTTTGCATTACTCTTATTTTTTATAGGCACAACAAGCATCTATCCATTTATTTACCGTGGCAAGTACAATCAAGATTACCTTGGTCGACTGTTGGCCATCTGCTTTGCCTTTGACCCTTTGATGACTCTTCTCAGTATCAATCACGAAATGTTCTTCTATATCAGCTTGTGCACAACATTGATAGTATGGCTAGAAGTGGAACGTGGATTATATTTCAAAACAACAACAATAAAGTCATTGTTATCGGCGCGATCTTTGCAGGCACGTGATATTCGACCAGCTCTCTTCTTTCTCTTCTTTATCAACGTTAGCTTTTTTGGTACTGGCAATTTGGCGTCCCTTGGCAGCTTTACCTTGGAAAGTGTGTATCGATTTGTCACGGTGTATGATTCCTTCTTGATGGGTACCCTTCTGATTGTCAAGGTCTTGATCCCGTTTGTTGTGGTCGCTTCTGTGTTTGGTGTACTGACAATCATTCTGGATTTATCACCTTTTAGTTTATTTCTTAGTGTAGTTACGATTACCGATATTCAAACCCTTCATTTTTTTTATTTTGTGTCTGATCATGGTACCTGGTTGACTATCGGTACCAATATTAGTCATTTTTGTATTGCTGAACTTTTTACTATTTTTACCATCATTTTATTCCTTTTGTCACGATGGCTCGTCGGACATCTCTCTCCTTCTTATTCTTCTACTCAAATTAGTTATTCTCTTCAATTACATTATTAGCTTAGATTATTTTTATTTATTAGTATAGTCTTTTTATTTATATATTACGTCAATAAAAGAAAATGTGTTTGTGAAGTGGTTTTTTATTTTCTTTTGTTTATCTTTTTTTGGTCGTTTGAGTGGGGTAGTAAGCAAAAGGATTGTTTATGATTTGGAATGGAACTGTGATGACTGGTTGCGGGAATTTCAATATAGTGCATTATACAGGTTGGCGCTCGGGAAAGAAATGTACATGCAAAGCGATCATATATATTTTTATGAAGGAAAGATATATTTATTTGGAAAAGTGGAGGAGTTACTGCCGAGACCATTAAAAATTAAGGAGGTTACGTGCTGGGTTAGTACTGAAAAGATGTGGTCTGATTATTGCATTTTTACTATTTGGATAAACCTACAGAGCCAAACAACTAAAATAACTCGACAGTTTGCACCAAAGTAACGTGTTCCTACCCCCCCCCAAAAAAAGTCTTGTATGTCTTGGTTTAAACAGCATATCAGATGGGCATTTTTTGAAAACTCTGGGATCCGGTTTCTAACGAACAGATAGGGCTCCAATCGGACCAATTGATGGAAAAAAAGTGTGTGAACATTGACGGGATGATATATTCTACATTATAGTAATAGTAAAGAGGATAACCCCACTTGAGCGACGTGGGGTGGGGTATTCAAACTCCGTCCAAGATCCTTATTTAGTAGAAAATGTCGAAAATTCATTGTAAACTGCGGAAGCTTCACATTTATACTTGTTTTGAGAGAAGATATCTTCCTCGAGAGACACATGCACCTTAGAAATATGACACAATTATGGCTGCCCTGACTAATCAGAGAAAGAAAAATATAGCTAGAGCCATCATATGCAGGAAGGAACTATAATTCTAAAAATGGAAAAGAACCCAATCTTTTTTTATGTTTCATTTTTATTAATCGAATCTCATTATCTTTGTTGATTTATTGATCGCGAAGAACCATACCCAGAGCTTGTTTGGCGCGTGTGTTACAGTCATAATTTCCCCGCATTTTCCCCTTTTTGCTTTTAATGTCCGTCATCTTCGCCTATTATTCCTGAAGAAGAGGAAGATATAGTGACTTTTGGTCATGGCTTTTGTTTTATATCGTAAAATGATGATACTCGTGTCCGTTTAACCATTCGGTAGGTTTGTTTTTGTTTTGTTTTTCCTCTGATTCCGCTATATGGAGTCGTAATGATCATCAAAACAAATCATGTACAAAAATCGATTAGTCAAGAACAACAAGCACCAAAGGGCAAAAATGTCCGAAAAAAATTCACCAAATTTGGTATCATCCCCGCATTAAGCTTTTTTCCCAGAGATGGATGATGGATGGTGCGAGCAAATAGTTACTTTACAGCCAGCAACAGCATGTCACAAGACTTTATTTTACTTTCATTATAAAAGTCAGTCCCTTTTCTTCTTCTTTTTCTTTCTTTCTTGGTGCTATCTCACATTTTTCATACACAAAAAAAAAAAACAATGTCAGAGTCAAAAGAGGATGTATCAAAATTGGGTGATGTCGAGTCTATTGAAAAAACCGAACAATATGGCATTGATTACACTAGTGATGAAATAAAAAAATTAGAAGCCATCATTGTCAGGTAGGTGGTATAACCTTATTATAATGGCCTTTTTGAATCATTATAAATGATACTAATATGGATTTTTTGCTCATTTCTAGAAAATATGATTTACGGATCTTACCGATTTTGTGCCTACTTTATCTCTTGAGTTATTTGGATCGGTAAGTTTTTGAGTGTACCGGTGTTTTAAATATTTCATCCGTGCTCTTAAAAAAATCATCCCCAGCTTTTTCTTTTATTCATTGCTCTTCTCTTCCATTTTTATAATAGATCAAATATTGGGAATGCAAAGCTTGGGGGTCTAGAAACTGATCTTGGTTTATCATCTCAAGATTATCAATGGTGTCTATCTATCTTTTACTTTGGTTATGTTATCTTTGATCTTCCTTCCAACATTGTCATGCGACGCTGGCGTCCTTCAATCTGGCTTGGTGGTTTGATGTTGTAAGTAAATCTCCTTCTTCATCATTTTTACTTTCGATCATGTTACTCATTCTTATTATATAGCTTTTGGGGTGTAACAGCAGTAACCATGGCGGCGGTTACAAATTTTGCTGGACTCGCTACTGCACGTATCTTCCTTGGTGTTTTTGAAGCTGGTTTCTTCCCTGGATCCATCTATTATATGTCTATTTGGTATACGAGGAAAGAATATGCTCGTCGTATTGGTTTCTTCTGGTCATTCTCAAGTTTGGCGGGCGCTTTTGGTGGCCTTATCGCTTATGGCATTACTGAAATACCTACTAGTCGGCTACACACTTGGCAATTGTAAGAAAGAAAGAAGGAAAAAAAGACATTGAACTGTATATAGTTGCATTGATACTCATTATTATTTTATTATATACTATAGATTGTTTCTTATTGAAGGCATTCCCTCAGTCGTTTTGGCTCTACTCGCAGCTTGGTACCTTCCGGATGCTCCTGAAACCGCTAAATTTTTGACGGATGATGAACGCCGCATTGCTGTTGGACGCTTGGCTAAAGGTAACAAAAACAAAAACAAACAATGGGAGCGGGTAGTGGATTGTGGTTGACGATTTATTTGTTTACTTACAACTTCTTATCTATGCAAAACAATAGATGCTGGTGTAGCGAATGATCATTCTTGGTCTTGGGCTCAAGTATATTCTGTATTTACTGATTGGAAGGCATGGGCCTATGCGCTGATGTACATAACGGGCACAAGTGCTTTACAAGGTGTGACTCTGTTTTTACCCTCGATTATCTCTGACATGGGCGACTGGTCCAAAGCGCAATCTCAGGCATTGACAACACCTCCATACTTCTTGGCATTTTTAGCCACAGTGGCTATTGGCTGGTCATCCGATCGATTTTTTGAACGTGCTCTTCATATGATTGGTATCAATGTGATTGGCATTGTTGGCTTCCTGTTACTGATGCTGATTGATAAATCCAACGTCGCCGTCCATTACTTTGCCGCTTGTCTGGTCACAATTTCGGTAACTTTGGGGAGGGGAAGACATGTGATATGGTAGAAAATCAAGGACTGACATGAACTTTTATTATTAGGTGTATTCAAATGTTGCCGTGAAAGTGGCTTGGTTCAATAACAATTTGTAAGTGAAAAAAAAGAGGGAGGTGTAACAGAAAAATGATTATAGGTATTGACTGTTACTGTTTGACATTTACTTCTTTATTAATAGTGCCGGGCTGACTCGCCGAGCTGTGGGATCGGCGTTTATTGTCTCTATTGGTACGATTGGTGGTGTCATTGGTGGCCAGATCTACTATGGTAAGCAAACAAGCAAAAAATGTGGGGAAGTGGGTATTGTCAGATACAAGATGGTATACGGGAGGAAGAAAACTGATACATTTTACTTTATGATTTATTATATAGATGCTCCCGAATACTTCCATGGTAATCTGATTGCTCTTTGTCTGGTAGCTGCTCAAACCCTTTTGGTCATTGTTGTACGCTGTATTCTGGCCTATGAAAACAAACGTCGCTCCAAATTGACTGAAGAAATGAAGGAATACGAAGTTCATAAATATGGTGGAATCGAATTGGCGGGCGATCGTCATCCTGACTTTAGATACGTGCTGTGATTTTATTTTATTTTATAGTGTTAGTTATACTTTGTACTTGTTTATTTATTAGTTATTAAACTTTTTATATTGTTTTTGTAGTTTTGTGAATTAGAATAAAAAAATATATATTATTGTATCATTCATTACTGGTTACTGTTGTTTGGTCGTTGCTGTGTTTGTGTCTATAGTGATTTTGTCGCATGTCATCACGTTTGCAGTAGTGGATATTTTTCTATAACGGGAAAGGATTCATGTATTATATTTCAGTGATGAATTATGTCTGTCTCAATATCTATGTTTTTTATCATTATGTGCTATTTTGAATGGATCGAGGACTTGTGCTTTGTACCTGAAAACTTGCAGGAGTACATTATGGCAGCACTGAGAAATGAAATCAGGTTTTTTCTTTCCTTCTTTAACATGGTTGCTTTAAGTGCTCAACATAGATAATATCCGATAATAACCAGGCATTAATGACGTTTGAATTGATCCATTATATGTTGTACCAGGATAAATCCTTCCATTTACCAAAATTTTGACCACATAGGGAAATTTTTCAGCGAGGCATTTGTACTCCGTCTTTTATTTCATTATTTCTCCCTCCTCATTGTGGAATCGATGAACATTAAAAAGAAGCAAGGTGTTGATTGCATATTATCTTTCGTAATATATAATATATATTATCACGGTGGATTTGGCTTCCCTCTTTGGGATTGACGAACTGATAGAATGGGAGTGGAAGCGGCGGATTTGAATCTGATCCACGACGACGGTACACCTTGCGTACACCTTGGGTATACTGAGGTATATTTTTTGCTTACTTCTTGTACTATGATTATCAAATATATCTTTTAACAAGTATAAATATCAACATTATTTTGGTTTTTTTATCACAAAGGATTTTTATGTCTCTGAAATCACTGACTATAAGTCATGCTTTCATTTTATTTCATTTAACGTTTTTGTTATTTGAGAAAAAAAGAGTAAAACTACTCATACAAACAAGTTCTGACACTCATGACTCTAAAACTATCAATACATTTGGATGTACATACTTTGGTGCTTCAACTATCTGTTAGCTCGGTCAATTAAAATCAGGAACAAAATTGATTTTAAATTCCGATCATGCCTAAGCAAATATTCGGACGGGGCTACGGACACTCCCATTTCCTACACTCTCTTTTGAAAAAATATTTTGCGGGATTTGAAAAAATAATCGTGCGGGATTTATAGTTTATGCCTAAAGCGTGTTTTGTATACTGCTACATAAGAAGAAGGGTATTCCATTTCAGATGGATTTCAGATGGATTTCCAATAGATTTGACATGCCATCCGATATATTTGACTAGGACTTGAATGAATCATTTTATAAAAAAAAAGTATCACCAATGTCACCAATCTCATTACTACTACCAAAATGACAAGTCTGACCACCATTTTCCATCAATTATCACTACAGTACCTTCAGAACCACTTTTCACCACCCTTCGACACATACACCACCATCTTTACACCAACCCCACCATGCTTCGACACCAAAACCAGATACACAATCAAAACAAAAGAATCAACAAGTCCTTCCACTATTGTCCTAGCCCTGCCTTCCATTACAGTACTTTTTTTCTTCACATTGTATACAGTATCATTCAATTTTTTTTTTTATTCATAAACAAATAAATAAACAATACTAAACTAAATACTAAAACTAAAACTACAGCCATACACAGAGACCATTTTTTCCGTTGTCAAATAGTTTTTCAAGCTTGTCCACGAAGTTCCGGTGAATATGTACTTGACATAAATGTTTTGTAACGCCAGGGAAGATTTCGTCCAGACCATTCATCAATGCCAGTTCTTGATCGGTTACTATCAATGAGGGTTGCTATCGTGTTTCCGTCGGATAGACAAATGCCTGAAGTTGCCGCAATACCCACAAAAATAATCCAGTTGTTTGAGACGAGACCCAGGCACCGGCAACGGCAAACGTGGCAAGTGTTGTTTTGTTGCGGCCCACATTGCTCACATCCACAAGGTTGACGTAAGGAAGATTATGTTTGTTGGTCCTAAAGGTTTTGTCTACAATCATCACATCCGAAAATCGTCGAGCCCGCTGTACACATGCATCGTGAGTGAAGAAGGACACCAGTTCGTTTTTCGTGTTGACGTCATATCGCACATGGTATCCCTTGTCGTTAAGCTTGCTGATAAAGATATACATAGTCGTGTTTTGATCCAAAGAAGTCCCAGAAAATCGGCGGAGCATGTTGGAGATATCCTTTGAGATCAAGAAGCAGCCAGGGTAGAGATCCCTCAGAGTTTCCAAGATAGCTCTATTGCGATAATTGGCGTTGATCAGCTTGATGATGAGGCGAGTTTGTTCTTTCGTGGGTCGCCGATACATTGCAAAGGTCGAAGAAGATTGGGCAAGGTGATGATTGTGGGTGATATTCGTTTTTATACCGATTTTCCACAGTG
>JAFHAR010002225.1:26699-37729 GCA_019677225.1 Absidia healeyae | reverse complement strand
TTTTTTTTGATAGAACAAGGGGCCTCCTAGAAATGGATCCGCTGCTATGAATCCCCTGACCATATGCTACAACACAAAAATCGACCTGTCAGTCATTGGAAATACTTCTTCTTCTATTTCAGTATACAACTCTTCAATTCTAGCCAATAGCATCACGACTCTACGAAACCATGGCTCTTGGGCTCAACAATGATAAAAATACTCGAACAACAAAGGCGAACTCTTTCAGGCAGCATCTGAAACGATGGATGGCGTGGCGTCCGAGAAAATCTCAGCAGAACATACCACCCGTCGAGTACAACAATTATTTGATGATATCGCCTTGCACTGACGAGTCCATACACAACTGTCCGCCTTCATACTTTCCACCTATCCCAAAGGATGGCCAAAGCACCATTGTTGGAACAACCCAGTCAAGCATTGATCACCTACAACAGCTACAGCAACAAAACCTGTACGATGAAAACTTGTCACGACTTTCAAATTGTACGGATGGTCCCTCTCATCTGGATTCCACATTACACACTGACTCATATTCGTCTAACAACACAGCATCAGCAAACCGACGCCATCCAACTCTGATCGATATCAATAACGTCCAAACTAAACCCGTGACCTTGTCTACCTATAGTCGACTTACTGGCCCTTTGACGACTTCTGCTTTTAGTGACATTACAAACAGCAGAGGAACTTCCTCCATCTCAACGACTTCAGTCCAGCAAGTTTTGCCATTGTCGCCTTCTTGGGATTCAGAACTACAACAAGACCGTGATGCTTCTCTTATTGATTCTGACATGTCAACTCTTCCAAACTCCTTGTCAGATATTGGATCTACCATGTATGCTCAGCCAAACGTACATTGCAATGATGGCAGCAAACAGTTGGTGTATGAATGGCTTTCAGATTCCGACAATGAAGACGATGCCAACAATGATCCATCATCATTCACACTTGGAAACAACGCTATTTCTGCACCACATGATCACACCTTTACTCAATACTCTTCTTTGATCAAGCGTGGGTCTCTTTGCGCCAGGTCCACGACACAACATGACACCGATAGCACTGCATCATCGCCATCGCCATTGACATCAACATTCTTCACCTCCTCAACATCCCCAACCCAATACGCTGAATGTGACAACTATGATTTAGCTCCCTTGGAAGATGCCGCCAAATTGGACGATCCCGGTAGCACCACCAGCTTTTTTACGACCACCAGCAGTTTTGACCAGCAGGATCTGGAAGATGATATCGATGCGACACGATCAAGTATATATTCAACTCCCTTTACCTCATCTTCGCTGGACAAGGATACTATGTTGCTGGTGACTCATGCTGTGAACTTCCTCAAAAACCGTGAAGATTCCAACTGGGACGACGACGACGACGATAACAACAACAACGATTGGCCCTACCCACAAATGCGTCTGGATGTATCACCGACAGCAGCCAAAACATCTTCAACTAAAGCACTCAATGATGATATCACACCAAGCCCGTCAACATCTACTGCAAGTACACTGGTGCCTCCTGGTGGTCGAAAACTCGCATCACTACTTCAAGACAAGAATACCAATGGTATCCCGGACAGAAAGGAAACAACAGATGAAGTAAGTCAAATAAAAGGGGACAAGATAAAAATTCTTCTAGTAAGTCTGACACTTTTTATTTTCTATTATTTAGGAATTCCATCGAATAGTTAGCACACTTATTTTGTTTTGATATTTATAGTAGTAGTCGTAGTAGTAGTAGTAGTAGTAGTAGTAGTTTTTGATGACATTTATTAGACCTCAATAAATTTTATTTTATCTTATTTGAATGATGATTTATCTGTTTTATTTTGTCAAATAGAGGGATTGATGGACAGAGAAGGGGATGGGGATGGGGATGGGGATACCAATACCAATACCAACAGACCAATACCAATATTAATACCAACACACCAATACACCAACACACCAACACACCAACACACCAAACCCAATACTAATACTAATACTAATACTAATACTAATACTAATACTAATACTAATACTAATACTAATACTAATACTAATAGCTATACATACAGTACCAAACAGCTAATGACCTAAAAGAGTAATGAGAATAATATATTGATGATTGATTGTTTTTTTTATTGGTGCAAGTATGGAGATTGATGGGGACGGGTATATGTAAAAAATATCAAATAACTAATGATCTAAAGGGACAATATAATATAAAGTAACCGTATAAAAGTATCTAAATAAAGAGACAGGGGAGGGGGGAGGCTATAAAAATACTAAGCTACCAAACACCAAAGGAAATAAGTTCATTTCGAAGTTCAAGAGGTGGTTGATGCCATCCTGTAGCGTTCGTCATAGTCATCACCTTCAAAGCTGCCACGTTCAAGTCCTTCTTCCATCAAAGCCTGTTGTTCCATTGCCACTCGTTTCCCACCTCGACGCCAGAGCTGTTCTTTTCTTGTTTTCCATCCATAATCGCAGATAAAAGCAAGTAGTAGACCAGTAGTACTACCAAGCACATTTGCAACAATATCGTACCAATCAAAAGTTCGATACTAAGGATAATCATAACAAAGAGTCAGTTCCAGCCTAAATAATCCCATACTGACAACAATACATACCGGTAATAGGCCCTGTATAAATTCACTTCCAATTGTCAAAAAGAATAAAATGCCACAGGTCAAGATCAGGTTGCGTTTGAAGGATAGATTCCATAGAAAATAAAGACAGATACTGAGGATACAAAAGGTGCTGAAGTGAAGTACCTTGTCATTGATTCGTTCGTGGAATTGGATTGGAGCAAACCCTAGTATCCCCATCAATACCAATAAGAAAAAAAGTAGAATAAGTACCTTTAACCTCATGTAAAATACATATGTTTTTGAGGCAGTACTGTTTGCGTTTGGAAATAAAGGAGGGGCAAAAGAAGAAAAAAAAAAAGAATCGAAGCATTCAAATTCCGCCGAGCAGTGTCGGTGATTTAAATAAAAATCAAATTTTCTATACTCGGGCCGCGTTCTGAGGGCGACCTTTCATCCAATAAAAACGGGGTTAGTCTTTTTTATTTTTATATTTTTATTCGCTCTCTTCATTTCCTTCATTCCAACAAAGCGTATATAGAATGGTGAAAACAACTATTATTGCGAGAGTATCCGATGGACTACCTTTAGCTGCTAGTATGGATGATGAACAAGTAAGTGATTTGAACAAAGGCAGATGAAAAATGAGAAAGTGCTGATCAAACTATACATCTGTGATTCATTCTTTTATAGGTGGAAATGGAACTGGCCGAATATAAGGGACAAGCAAAAACCATCTTCAAACGTCTGAATACCAATTCTGAACCAAGATGCTCTATTGAATCTGGGAACTATATCTTTCAGTAAGTAGCTTTTTTCCAATTGTCAGTCTTTACCATACTGACTCACCTCTTCCTCTTTTTTATTTTTATCCAATAGTTATATCATCGAAGGTAGTGCTTGCTATCTTTGTATCTGTGACAAATCATACCCTCGAAAACTCGCCTTTAGCTATTTGGAAGAACTTGCCAAGGAATTCAACATGAGCTATGGAAACGAAGTGGACAAGCCTGGGCTACGACCTTATGCCTTTGTCAAGTTTGGTAAGACGAATCAAAGAACGGATAGGATAGGGTTGACACTGACGAAACTTTTCTTTTTTGTTATAGATACATTTATGCAGAAAACGAAAAAGATTTATCAAGATACTCGAACACAAAGCAACTTGACAAAGCTGAATGAAGATTTACAAGATGTGACGCGTATTATGACCAAAAATATGGAGGACCTTCTATGGAGAGGTGATAGTTTGGATAGTAAGTGAATAAAAAAAAAAGGAAACCATGAAAAGGGAAACGCTATTAACAACATTCTTTGTTTGTTTTAGAAATGAGCCATATCTCTGGTGAATTGAAGGACAGTGCCAAAATGTTCAAGGATAAAAGCCGTCAACTCAACCTCAATGCATTGTATCGCAAGTATGGACCCCCTGTTGTTATAGCCTTGGTTATTTTAGTCGTTATGTTTTTGCGTTACAATTATTTTTAGTTTTTTATCAATATGAAATAAAAAAAACATTTGGTGTCTGTCATTATCGTTGATTTTGTTATGATGTATATGTATCAAGTCAGGGCTTTTTTTTCCCCCGTCTCTTACCGAATACGGCAACAATGCGGCGGGACTATAAAACTATGCAGGTAGAAAAAAAAAAAGCCATCTTTTTCTCACCCCACTCTCACTCATTTATTCCTTTCTCTTTCCTTTTATATACAAATTTTTTTTTCCCATGGACTTTGAAGATGGTGACTATTTGGAACAACGGAACTGTCTTAGCGATGATGGTTTCTCTACGGACGAAGACAGCAATTATCAAAGCAAGCAACGTATATCCCATGACTCCAATCCCAACATACAACAATTGAAGTCCATGTTCCGATATAATCACGACCTCCACCAACAGCAACAACACCAGCAGCAACAACCAAGTCAAAGAAAATATAAGCAGCACCGGGAACCTACAATGTCGTCTTCATGTTCACCAAAACCTATACCGGATTACCGACAACAAAGACAACGCCATGCACTTCCTTTGACTCCTCCAAAACCTATGTCTCCTTCTCCACCACCAACAGATCAGCAGGTAATATGAACCAATATGCATATTATACTCTTATATTGACACTGACTCTTTTTTTTAAAATTCATATTATCAATGTAGCTGGTACAAAAACTGACTGTCGACCTTTGCCAAACATATGAAAGATGTGACTCCTCCTTTCAATATGACCCTCAGTACAATCCAAGACGCATTTTGACAAAACCTGGTACACCTCGTAAGAACAGTGGGGTTGATAATAATCATTCTGATTATATCCTCTATGTGAACGGAATCCTTGGTGGGAAGTAAGTGGATTTATCTATAGAACAAATACCATTTGATGGTTATTTACTATTGCTATTTAGATACAAGGTACTGGAACTTTTGGGATGTGGAACATTTGGACAGGTAGCGAAATGCGAGAATACACTAACAGGGGAAATGGTAGCTATCAAGGTCATCAAAAACAAGCCAGCCTATTTGAAACAGAGTATGATTGAAGTCGAGATATTGAAGCATGTAAGTTTTTTTTTTAAAAATGACAACAAAAAAACAAAACAAAAAAGACTTGAACTTATTTCCTTAACTTAGTTGAACAATGATTGGGACCCACTGGACAAACATCATATCTTGCGGCTATTGGAACATTTTATGCACAAAAATCATCTCTGTCTTGTATTTGAATTACTCTCTGTCAACCTTTATGATCTGATCAAGCAAAACTCATTCAAAGGCTTATCAACAAATCTGATTCGATCCTTTACAGCACAACTCTTGGATGCCCTGGTGATTTTAAAAAAGGCAAAAATCATTCATTGTGATATCAAACCTGAGAACATTCTTCTGGAAACGTAAGTTTAAAAAGGAAAAAAAAAATCACTTCAATGCCTTACTAATCCCTTTTTATTTTTAATTTTACTTTTTTATTCGTAGTATGGAATCTCCTATCATCAAGTTGGTCGATTTTGGTTCGGCGTGTCAAGAAACGAATCAAATGTACTCTTATATCCAATCTCGATTCTATAGGTCACCAGAGGTATTACTTGGAATGGACTACTCGGCGGCCATTGATATGTGGTCTTTTGGATGTATTGTGGTGGAACTATATCTTGGCCTACCTCTTTTTCCTGGTACTTCAGAATACAATCAATTATCAAGAATTATCGATACTTTTGGGTAAGAAAGGAAATAGGCAGGGAATGGAGAGAGGGTGTGGTGGCAAACGATAAGATTATATCAACTCACGTAGAATTATATATTATTATTATTATTCCCATAGATTACCACCGAATCATATGATTGAACAAGGAAAACATGCAGATCGCTACTTTAACGATACGACAAATGAGGATGGGCAAGCTTACTATACTTTGAAATCAAGGAAACAATATTCAAGTGAACAAAACAAGCAAGAAAACCAGAGCAAACAATATTTTAGTACCACTCAACTGGATTCGCTCATTTTGGATTCCCCGGTGTCAAAAAAAGTCAAGTCGGACGCTGCCATTGATCAAGGTAAGTGAATCCCCCTCCCCAGTATTTCTTCATCTCACTTGTTTTATGGTTTTAGAAATGTCAAAGAGATTGCTACTCTTGGATTTTTTGAAACGTATACTGTGTTATGAACCAGAGCGACGACTGACACCTCAACAAGCATTACAACATCCATTTATATCACAGTATTTACAAGAAACATCAACCTCAACGATGACACCACCAATTACAGCATCACTAATATCAGGATCACCCTCACCACCGCCCTCAAGAAAAAACAGCGACAGCGCTCAAGTTACAGATGATGGAATACGCAGTGTATCTGATCAAACCAATAATCATTGTCCGCATCTCTGACACATTCGATACGGAAAATTCCAGCTTTTGACTCTTGCTTCCTATATTCCTCTGTATATTATGGACCCATGGAACCGGTGAACCAACAAGAATTCCTCCTTTGCCTTATTGTATGATATATATATATATATATTCTTAGTCCTCCCTCCCCGCTTTCCCCTCATCCCATCTTTTATTTATGTAATGTATATATATTCTCCCTTTTTACTTTTTTTTTTTTATTGAAATAAATGATATGATTGTTATATGCTGTCTATGTGATGTTGTCTATGTGATGTTGATAATACTGTTGTTGTTGATTGCTAATATTGCTGTTGTTGATGATATTGTTGTTACTGATGGTATTGTTGTTACTGATGACATTGTTGTTGCTAATGATATTGTTGACGTTGATGATATTGTTGTTACTGCAGTATAATAAAAACGGATGGATGAAAGTGCCGGTTGAAGTGATGCAAATGACGATGTCCCTTGTTTTAGATCATAAAAAGCTATCATTTTAGGTAATGCCTCCTACCCCACAGGGTTTCTGGGTTCAAGATCACATCATAAAATTAAGTGGAGTTTTATATATAATTCAAGTGGAGTAGGAAAAAAAAACTGGGGCAGACAAGGTACTCCACGGAATTGTTTCCTTCTCTTTGTAATATTACATACAGCACATTGTGGAGGAATCGGGATATGTAATTTTTTAGTCATGGTTGTAGATCTGGCCAACAAAACCGCTGGTTTTTGACATGATTCAAACTTTATTACTATTTATTCCATCACTCAATGTCTGGTAAGTACCATTTTATTTTTTTGTTTGAAAACGGGAGAGTAACGATTTTGCTACCAAGTTTAGTATAGTGATAAATGGACCCCGGCTAGATCACTGTAAAGCAAGTCCAGCTGTTTGGATCATAATGTCACAATGGTTCTCTCTCTACCTACATACTATACCCTTTGAGGAGCGATAAAAAATCCTCCGCTTGAAACTAGGCAAAATTGTTCGCACGGTTCGACCAATCAAAATAAAATTTCTTAGCGGAGTTTTCAGACCGTCTATTTAATTCTTTTTTGTTTCTTTTCTTTTCTTTTCTTTATCACACACATTTTCACAATGGATCCTACTATTGAAAACAACACCATCACCAGTGGATTTGGCTACAAGACCAACGTCTACGAAGAAAAAAATGAACAAATGCACAAGGTCTGCGCATATCTGGAACAACTTGGATTCCTTCCCAGCGAATTGGTTAAGAATGAAGTTCAATGGTTTTACAGGTAAGACTTTACATGGGGGGGGGGAGTAAATGAAAAAGTCGAGGGTGCGTGAATGTTTGATCTTGTAGTAGTTGTGCATTAGAGATACTCATGCTTTATGTTCTTTTTTTTTTTTAGCAATCTGAACATTGATGACTACTACTTTGCTCTGGAAACTGTCGAAACTATTGCTAACCATATTTTGTCTCTCTATGGTGCCAAGATTACTGCCTTTACCAACAAAGATGATGTGTTGGATATCAATCTCCAAAAGGAAACAGATGACTCTTCTGTGTATATTCATACTTCTCTTCCTGGTGTATCTCAAATTCATGGACCCGAAAATGAACGAAGGTAAAAAAAGATATTCAATACACAAACGGTGTGGTGATATGGAAACTGATCGTGTTTTTTTCTTGTACATTTTTTTTTGTATAGAATCGATGAAAACTACTTGGATGTGTCAACTCCTGCAAAGGCTTATCGGGTTGAATCCTACCGCTCCAGTGCTGCTGCTTCTTCTGGCCAAACCCATACTCCTCCTCTCCGAAGTTATTTTGTGACAAGATGTCAATTTGCAAACCCTGAACCCACCTTGGCTCAAGAAACTGATATTCAACAAGTGGCCGATCAAACTTTCCTCAAGAAGGCTACTGATCATACTCGCAAGATTTACTCCGGTGTGATGTGTGACGTTCTTCAACGTACTGGTCCTGTTATCAAGATGTTTGAAGTTCAAGGTAGCCGCGAACGCCGTATCATCATCGGTTATCGTCAACGAAGCACAAAGGGATTCTTCTCTGCCATGTCTGATTTGTATCACTATTATGACTTGTATTCTACTCGAAAATATGTCGGTAAGTTGCTTTTTTTATTTATTATTTTTTATTGGATTGCGGGAAAAGGAAAAAGTGATTGGATTCATTGACTTTTTTTTTTTTTTGCTCTCCGCTTAGAACAATTTTCTAATGGTGTTACCATCATGGGTTTGTACCTGAATCCTTTGTCCAACTCCAAGTCTGTCCCTATTGAACAATCTATCTACCAAGTGATGAAGGAAACCTCACTTTTATACTGTTTGCCTATGTCTCCCTTGCAAGTATTCTTCCAAACTGGCAAATTATCTGTTCAAGAAACTGTTTATGGCTACGTTATCTGGATCTTCTCTCAACATTTTTTGAATCGCCTTGGAAAGGAATATCTCTCTCTTACTCGTATTTTGGATGCCAGCAACCCTATCCACGAAGAAGTTTTGTCGAAAATGAAGAAGCGTCTTCGTCAAGATACGTTCACTCGCGAATACATCTTGGACATCATCAAGCGATACCCTGAATTGATCAAGTTGCTGTACACTCACTTTGCCAACGTGCATTACGTCAATCAAACGGAACAAAATCTTCAACCCACCATCTCTTATCAACGTTTGGCTACTCAAGAAACCTTGACCGATGAACAATTAATCAAGAAGATTGCTAACACCACTCTCAATGCTCATGAACAACTTGTCTTTGAATCCTTCTTGACTTTCAACAAACACGTCTTGAAAACCAATTTTTACCAATCAACTAAAGTGGCCCTCTCCTTCCGCATGGATCCCAACTTTTTGCCTGAAATCGAATATCCCAACAAACTCTATGGTATGTTTTTGGTGGTCGGCTCTGAATTCCGGGGCTTCCATTTGCGCTTCCGTGATGTCGCTCGTGGTGGTATTCGTATGGTCCGTTCTCGCAACCGTGAAGCTTACTCTATCAACCAACGTACTCTATTTGATGAAAACTATGCCTTGGCCGCTACTCAACAACGCAAGAACAAGGATATTCCTGAAGGCGGATCCAAAGGTACAATTTTGCTCGACATTGATCAGCAAGACAAGTCGTTGGTGGCATTTGAAAAATATGTGGACTCCATTTTGGATTTACTGATCATGGGCCAAACTCCTGGTATCAAGGAAAAATTGGTGGATTTGACTGGCAAGCCTGAAATTTTGTTCTTCGGCCCTGATGAAGGTACTGCGGACTATATGGATTGGGCTTCTCAACACGCTCGTCGCCGTGGCGCTGGCTTCTGGAAGGCTTTCACAACTGGAAAGAGTCAATCTCTTGGCGGAATCCCTCATGATCTGGTACGTAGTTAAAAACTATGAAAGAAACAAGCATGTATTAACTTTTTATTTTTTATGATAGTATGGTATGACGACCCGCTCAGTACATCAATATGTCCTTGGTATCTATCGCACCTTTGGTTTAAAGGAAGAAGAATGCACCAAGCTGCAAACTGGTGGCCCTGATGGTGATCTCGGATCCAATGAGGTCAAGATTTCCAAGGACAAGACTGTGGCTATCGTTGATGGCTCTGGTGTGCTCTATGATCCCAGCGGTATCGATCGTACTGAACTGACTCGCTTGGCCGAACAACGTTTGATGATCAGCAACTTTGATGCCTCTCGCCTCTCTGAAAATGGTTTCCGTGTCCTTGTCGATGAAAACGGTGTACGTCTTCCCAATGGCATCGTTGTCGAAAACGGTTTACAATTCCGCAACACTTTCCACACCAACAGCCTTGCTACTGCCACTGTCTTTGTCCCTTGTGGTGGCCGTCCTGAATCTGTCGACTTGGCCAATGTCAACAAGCTCATCAAGGAAGATGGCTCACTCTTGTTCCAATACATTGTCGAAGGTGCCAACTTATTCTTTACCCAAGAAGCTCGTCTGCGATTGGAAAAGCAAGGTGTTGTGATCTTCAAGGATGCATCAGCAAACAAGGGTGGTGTGACTTCTTCTTCACTGGAAGTCTTGGCTGCTTTGGCGTTCAACGATGCCGAATTTGATGAACACATGTCTGTCAAGGGTGGAAAGGTGCCTGTCTTTTATGATGCTTATGTCAAGGAAGTACAAGAAATCATCGAACGCAATGCCCGTGTTGAATTCGAAGCTTTATGGCGTGAACACAAGAAATCCAAGCAACCCATCTCCATTTTGTCCGATGAGCTCTCTGTGGCCATTGTCCAACTCCAAGAACAACTCCAAGAAGCCGGTCTTTGGAACAATGAAGCTTTGCGTGAATCTGTCCTGGTGCGTGCCTTCCCCAAGTTGTTGTTGGAAAAGGTTGGTCTTGAAACATTGTTGAAACGTGTGCCTGAAAATTATGTCAAGGCTATCTTTGGTGCTTACTTGGCTTCTCAATTCGTGTACAAGTATGGTGCTCAACCTGATCATTTTGCCTTCTTTGAATTCATGCGCCAAAACTACTATCAAGCTGCCGACGAATAGATATATAGTTATATTTTGATTCTTTTATTTATTTATATCC
>JAFHAR010002224.1:92742-103422 GCA_019677225.1 Absidia healeyae | reverse complement strand
TTCTTAAGCTGTAAGATCTATTTTCGGGCAATTGAGGGGAGGAGAAAACGATAAAATAAAATAAAATAAACTATAACTAATAACTAAGAGGGGAGGGGGGAGACCACATCTGTTGTCTCCGCTTCAGCATCTTGCCTGATTTTCGTCGTTTTTCTTTTTTTTGGCGCCAAACTCATAGTAAATGACCGTGAAGGCCTCTGGACACCTTCTACAGCCTATCCGAGTAGAATGGACCCACTTTTACCAGTAAAAAGTATCTACAGTGTCATATGACCCCATTTTCATGTTTTTCGCCTCTAGTGCCTCAAATACCGCCTTATCCACCCAAGGTCGACTAGCATCAAACATAGCCTCAGGTCTACTACGCACTTCATATTAGTCACCCAAGACGGTGGCGGCAATATAAAACTGTGTAGCGTGACGTATGGCTCAATTTTCATATTTTTTTTCGCCTCTTGGGCCTGAGATGCAAACCTGTCCACCCAATGTCGACAAGTAGCAAACATGGTCCTAACTCTGCTACACACTTCATATCATTTACCCAAGGCCGTATCGTCAATGTGGGCGTTTCGATCTGATTATTTTTTTTACTCACCCCAACAGTTTATCTCTTCTCACTACAGAAATTGGGGGGTTCAGGCACCAGTCATTTGAAAAAGCGTTAGGACGCAGAGTTTTAAAAACCCTTTTTGGCGTTTGTAGGTCAAGCAAGAAGGCGGGTAAAATCCGAGAAAAATGTCATATATCATAGATGGGATTCCCCAAATCCCAGGATTTTGGTAGCCATCGTCGTCTGATCTACCTTTTCTAGAAGATGCAGAAATTGAAAAATTAAAGAGGAGCGGGATTGAAGTGATTTCTATTTGATTTGTATCACTTGAGATAATTAGGCAGAAAATTCAAAAAATTAAAAGGTCAGAAAAATAAAATAAAAGGACATTGAAAATTACCAAAAGTGAGAACTACTGCGATTATACAGCATAGAGGCAAGGCTATAATAAAAAAGGTAATGCCTCTTCCACAACAGGGAAGAGATAAGTATCACATTACTGTCACAGCCAAGCCCTCTTATATATATATTTATACTAAGGACAGTCGTATCCCTCTGTTTCGATAAATATAAAAATGGGTAAATTCTGGCAGTTATTTTTAGCTTTTAGGGCGATGACGGGGTTTGAAAATAATGAAGAACCAGTAACACAAGCATTTATCAACAGAATATATTTACCTTTTTTCCTTTTTCTCTTCTCTCCCTCTTTCTCTTTTTTTTTTTAATTCTTTGATCCTCTTTCTTTTTTTCTTCTTTTTTATTATTAAAGCTTGAAAAAAACCAACTCTCAAACGAAACGAAATAGAAAAAGAAAAGAAAAAGGCAACCATGTATCCGAACAATCCTCCTCCTGGTGGGAAATCTGACCATGACCAATACCCCTTGAACCAGTTTACAGCTCATGAAATGGACCGATCCTCTCCTTTTTCTGATCCTTATCCTCAGGAAGCGCCTAACCAAAACGCTGGTGTCTATGACCATCAACCTTTACTTCACAGTACAGAAGCTCCTGGCGGTTTCCATGCTCCTTTTCCTCCCGGTGTAGATGGTCCTCCTCCCTTCGTGCCTGGCGTTCCTCCTTCACCTTTTGGTCCTCCATCTCCCCATGCTAACTTTGCCGCTGGCTCACCTCAAATGCAACCTTCTTTTGCTCCTGATTCTCCCAATCTTCATTACGGTGCTGCTCCTCGGCGTCAACCTCGTCGTTTCAAAACAAGTAAGTCAAGAAATCGGGACGTAGTAGTGGAAAATTGATATTCACGTTTTTATTATTGTTATGTAGCTCGAAAGGTGAAATTGACAAGAGGCAACTTGGTGTTGGATTGTCCTGTGCCTACTCGTTATTTACAATCGGTGCCTTTGAAGGATGCCAAGGAATTCACTCATATGCGTTACACGGGTGCCACTTGCGATCCTAAAGATTTTGGTGAAGAGGGATATACGCTCCGTCAACAACTCTTGGACCGAAAAACCGAACTTTTCATTGTATTGACCATGTATAACGTAAGTACCAAAAAAAAACAACAGTCAACCGACGTGTGAAAAAGAAGAATCAATCTTGTGTATAGTGTGTAACCATTTTTATTTACTTATTTATTTGTTATTTAGGAAGACGAAGTGTTGTTTGCACGCACGATGCATGGTGTGATGAAAAATATTGCTCATTTATGTACTCGTGATAGATCAAGAACTTGGTAAGTCTAGTCTTTTTATACAAATCTCAAAAACACTCACATTCTTTTATCTATATATATTATTAGGGGTGCAGACGGATGGCAAAAAGTAACTGTGTGTGTTGTATCGGATGGTCGTAACAAGATTAATCAACGTACCTTATCTCTTTTAGCTACCTTGGGTGTCTATCAAGAAGGTGTGGCTAAAAACGTTGTGAATGGCAAGCCTGTTTCTGCACATATTTATGAAGTAGGTCCACCCTTCTCTTTTATTTTACACAAAACAAACAACAAACTCATTCTTTTTATGGTAGTATACGACTCAATTGTCCGTGGATCCCGATATGCAATTCCGTGGGGCTGATAAAGGGATGGTGCCTTGTCAAATGCTCTTCTGTCTCAAGGAAAAAAATCAAAAAAAGATCAACTCTCATCGCTGGTTCTTCCAAGCCTTTGGTCCTTTGCTCAATCCCAATGTGTGTGTCTTGATTGATGTCGGTACCAAACCTGGCCATACTTCCATCTATCATTTGTGGAAAGCATTCGATATCAACAGTGGTTGTGCTGGTGCATGTGGTGAAATCAAAACAATGACAGGTCCTGCTGGTGTTGCTCTTTTGAATCCTCTTGTTGCTGCTCAAAACTTTGAATACAAGGTAAGTTCTCTTTTTTTTTCTTGCATATTTTTTTTTCTACATGACTATTGATCGCTTTTCTCCCATCTCTCTGTTTATATATAGATGTCGAATATCTTGGACAAGCCTTTGGAATCCGTGTTTGGTTATATCTCTGTGCTTCCTGGTGCCTTTTCTGCCTATCGATTCAGTGCTCTTCAAAATGATGTGAATGGTGTTGGTCCTCTTGAAAAGTACTTTTTGGGTGAAAGTCTGCACGGTGGTGGTGATGCTGGTATTTTTGAAGCCAATATGTATCTTGCTGAAGATCGTATTCTCTGTTACGAATTGGTGGCCAAGAAGGATGCCAGTTGGACTTTACATTACGTCTCTAGTGCTTCTGGTGAAACCGATGTGCCTGATAGTGTAAGTATTGTGTGGGGGTAGATTTGTGATTGAAACAGCGACGTCGACGATTGAATTCATTTTTTTTAATGATCCTTTTATGTATATATTTTATATTTAGGTACCTGAATTTATCTCTCAACGTCGTCGTTGGTTGAATGGTTCTTTCTTTGCTGGTGTCTATTCTCTTTATCATTGGCGAAAGGTGTGGTCATCCGATCATTCTTATATCCGCAAGATGATGTTTATGATCGAAGACTTTTACAACTTTTACAACTTGATCTTCTCTTGGTTTGCCTTGGTATGTCACCTTTTTTTTTAAAAAAACAAAGAACGACCATCAATCAATCACCATTACTTATCCTTTTTTATTTTATTTATAGGGTAACTTTTATTTGACTTTTTATATTTTGACCGAAGCTTTGGGCTCTGACAGCTTGCAAGACAAACCCTTCTCTTCCAATGTGGCTAATATTCTTCATCTGGTGCTGAACTATATCTATATTTTACTGATTATCATCCAATTTATCATCGCTCTTGGCAACCGACCTCAAGGCAGTAAATGGGCTTATGTGATCAGCATGGTCTTCTTTGCTCTACTGATGATCTACATGATGTTTGCAACGATTTGGATTACGGTGAAAAGTGTGACGACGATTGTGGACGATGCGGATGGAAATGTGATGTCGATGTTGAAACAATCTACCTTCCGCAATATCATTGTCTCGGTCTGCGCAACCTATGTGATGTACTTTGTGGCCAGTTTCTTATTCTTGGACCCCTGGCATATGTTTACAAGCTTCATCCAATATATTCTACTGTCGCCAAGCTACACCAACATTCTCAACATTTACGCCTTTTGCAATACGCACGATGTATCCTGGGGTACGAAGGGTGATAGCAGTGTGGCGACGGATCTGGGTGTTGTCAAGGCCAAAAAAGACGGATCTGGGGAACATACTGTGGAGGTGGAAGTGCCCGTGGAACAAAAGGATATCGACAATGCCTATGAAGAAGCATGCTTGGAACTTACGCGTCATGTGGAACCGGAAGAATCACATCGTGATGCCAAAACCAAACAAGAAGATTACTATCGTGCCTTCCGTACGCGCTTGGTCTTGTCCTGGATTATTTCCAACCTGGCACTTGTGGCAATCATCACCAACACGGCGATCTTTGAAGATGGTTTGGGTAGCTTTGAATCTCGAAGCTCGGTTTATCTTGGGTTTATTCTTTGGAGTGTGGCTGGTCTCTCTGTGATCCGATTCTGTGGCTCCTGTCTCTACCTTGTCTTCCGTATATTTACTGGTTAGTTTAGTTAGAATGTATTATTATTTATTATTTATTTTTTTATTTTTCCCTCCTCTTCACATTGCCTTCATCACAATTTTATACTGTATATATTTATTAGGATAGTACAGACCAAGCATCTTGGTAAAGATTGCCTATGTTTATTCCACTTGTCTTTATCTTTTTTTCTTCAAACTATTATCTATTTAATAAAAAATTATGAATTGGCATGACTACTTTTTTTTTTTTATTACGGGGCGATTTGATTGAAATAAAGCAAGCTGCATTTTGTAATACTATAGTCGTGTGTGGATTTGAAACCCCGACCACTTGAATCTCTGTTTTTTTTTTTGTTTCTTTCACATTTTTCTTTCATAGCTTTTTATTTTTTATATTTGAAATGACGCCTCTACAAGCTTTGACTGGTATTTTGTATGGTATTGGTTTATTTGCGTAAGATTGATGATATAAAAAAAGAACAATTGTACAGTACAGACGTTATGGACTACTACCCCTTTTCACTCTTTCTTCTTCTTCTACCTTTTAGGTTGACTGGTTTCCTGAATGCTCTTCAGGTGCCATCTTTGATTGTCCATCCCTTCTCACCGGCTCTTTTGATCAGAATCAACTCCATCATCATTGGAACAGTATGGATTGTCATGCAGGTAGGTACATTCACATTCGCTCAACATGGGACACTCAACTTTTTTTTTTTTTTTTCCAACCCTCCCCCCGTTATTTATGGTACCTAGTATGTGTTTGAAGTAAGTATATTTGGGCCAAATATGTACGTAGAAAATGACTCGCTTTTTTACTTTTTATTCTTCTCTTCTATTTCTAGACGCGTAAAAAGGCCCAGTTTACCTTTTCTGGAGACGATATTCCTTCTGGTGAATCCGCTTTGGTGATCAGCAATCATCGCTCCTGGACTGATTTTTATATGATTCATTCGGTGGCGATTCGACGAAATATGCTTCTGAATTGCAAGGTAAGATAGAAAAAAAAAAGAATTGAATAGTGGTAATGATGATGATGATGCTGGTTTTTTTTTGTTTTTTGTAATAGTACTTTGTCAAGGATTCCATCAAGTGGGTAAGTTGCAAAAAAAAGGGGGGGAGTGTATTTCTTTTTTGTTTACTGATCCTCTATTTTTATTTTAAAACCAGTTACCATTCTTTGGTTGGGGTATGTGGGTAAGTTTTGTATATTATACGTAGGCGGTAGGTAAACTATTCTTTGTTGACTTGATTCTCTCTCTCCTTCTCTAGTTTGCTGGGTTTATGTTTGTACGAAGAAATTGGATGCAAGATCAAAACAAAATCAACCAAACGTTTGCCAAATTCAAGGAATTGAAAACTCCTGCTTGGATCATCAACTATGTCGAAGGCTCAAGGTTTACTCTGGAGAAATCGCTACAGGTAAAGTACTATCATATGCTTTTTATGATTATGATTATTATTATTGTGTCCATTTGATGAAACTCACTTATCTTGTGGTATATATATATGTATGTGTGTGTGTTGGTATGGGGGAGTGTATATATTATAGTGTCAAGCTCTTTGTAGGGAACGTGGATATGCTTCAACGGATCATGTATTGCTACCAAGGACAAGAGGATTTATTACCTGTGTCAAAGAATTCCGTCACTCACATATCAAATACTTATATGGTAAGTCTTTCCCCCCTTCACTTCTCTCCACCTATATGCCTTTTACGCTCTTTTTTTATTATAGATTTTACTATAGCCTATCGCCACCTCAGCAAAAATGCCAAATTCAATGAAGCCCCTGATATGGTTTGTATCCACACCACCGATTCCTTGGCACCAGACTATCAATTCCATGTCAATGTCAAACGTTATTCTATTTGTGATTTACCGACGGACGATGACGACATTGCCAACTGGCTTCGTCAGCGATATGTGGAGAAGGATCAGTTTTTGGCCAAATTACACAACGGATGGACTGATGGATTGGATATCGAAGTGCGTGAAGAAACTTGGTAGCCCCTTCCCTCGCCCCCTTTCTTTTTAGATAGTAGTGTTATTATTATTTATTATTTACTGTAGATAGCCCTTTTTTTGTCCCTATTTATTTTAGATTTTATTCAATAAAAACCTATATCCACATTTTTTTATGATGTCATCTATTTGAAAAGAGGTTATGGTGTTTGATATATAACCGTCATTACCCCCCACTCCCACCATCTTTCTTTTTGCCCATAGGTACGTCCATATGTATTTTCCCTTCCCCGCCCAGCCACGGCCCGCTCTCGGGTACTTTTGACAGCTTGCTGATTTCTGATCAACCTCTGGTAACGTAGCTCTCTCCCCTGCACAAACACATCCATCATACTGGCGTGTTCATTCATATAACCATCATATATAGTCACACAGTATACAATCAATCGGTCAATCAATCTACACACACACAATCAGGTCGTCAAACAAATGAATAAATGCATGTAAATTTATTGAATAAAATCAAAACTACACCTATAAACACATCCCATCATAAAACAAAACACGTTCGTGAATTTCAACAACAATCATATATAGACACAACAACAAAAAAAGAGACATGTACACCATCAAATTAGTCAAACAAAATAATATATATAATTTTATTGAATAAAGTCAAAAACTACAATACGAGACGGTAGATATCATTTAAGCTTCTTGTTCCTACAAAACCATACAAAGAAAGAGAGTGAGTATAACCAGGACCAATAGCATCATCATCATCATCCATATGTATTTCTTTTCTACTTTACCTTTTGGAAGACATAAGTCAAATGACACTTGCCACAGTATTGACGGTCAGAGTGCCAGGCCATGAAGACACCAGCACCACAGGTGGCGGTGGGACATTCACGACGGAGACGGGTGATCTTGCCAGATTCGTCCACCTTGTAGAACTTAAGGATGGCCATCTTGACCTTCTTACGCTTGTGCTTGATCTTCTTGGGAGTAGTGTAGGTCTTCTTCTTACGCTTCTTACCACCACCCAACAATTCGGCATTGAGGTGGAGAGTGGAGTTGTCTTGGACACCGTAGGCAGAGATGGCTTGGGCATCTTGGAGAGACTTACCAGCGAAAGAGAGGCATTGAAGAGAAGAATCAATACCTAGATAATAATAATAATAAAAAGAGGCCAAAATGTCAATCAAGTGTTGTCGTTGGGGGTTTTTTTTGTGGGGGAAGAGGGAGGGGGGTGTTACCTTCACGGGCAGCGATCATGGTCTTGACATTGTCAACGGTGGTGGCAGAGTTCACCTCCAAAGCGAGGGTGTTACCGGCAAGGGACTTGACGAAAAGTTGCATGGTGCGAAAGAGGAGGAAAAAAAAGAAATTGGCACTCGACAAAGTCTGTTATTCAAAAGAAAAAAAATTTATGGTGCTTGGTGGCTTGTGTTCGGAGATCCAGGTACGGGGAATCAAAAAAAAATCCCAGGGCCTATTTACTGTAGTAACGTCCTATTTTTTTTTATTTTTTATATCTGTATGCTTATAGAATTGATTGACCTTGAACAAAAGAAGGGAGGGGTTGCTACGACTATGATGCATTTGCTGTTTCATCATGGTGGATGGTTCTCGCACTTTTTGGTTATGATTCATATTCGACAAGGCGAAATTTAAAACGCCGCTCATTAAAGCTTGACGCCTATCAGCTTTTCTCAATAATGCTTTCCAAGACTATGATGTGGACCATGAAACAACATAAAGTGTCTGGAAACCTAGCATTTTCGACCTGGGACATAAATATAAAAAATAAAAAATAAACTCATAGGTATGCATTTCAAACATCACGATATCATAAAAATGTAGACAATATTTTGACAAACGTTTTATTGAATAAATAAAAGGGATATGATGTGTTCATAAGACAGATATAAAGTGAAGGAGTGGGGGTAAATACAATGCAGTGTGTGATGATGGAGTATAAAGGGCAAAAGATAATGGAGGAGGTAACAATACTAAAATACTACGCTAAACCTGACAAAGGGGAAAGGGGAGTGTGTATTCAAGCCAAAAAGTGTGTGTCCAAGTCATAGGCGAAGTCATATATGAATATACTAGACATGTTTGCACAGCATATAATTTTTGAATAATCAAACTTCACATCGAGGATTCTATAAACAAAGAAAGACGAAAGAAAAGTAAGCATAACAGTTATCAAGAATTTACACCACAATTACATCAAATATCTGTTTTTTCGCTATTACCTTTTTTCCACCTTATCATCCAAAATTTGTAAGAGGGTGCCTTTTTTCATGTTCCAAATCCTAAGCGTTCCGTCGTAGCTGCAAAATATCATATTAGTAGTCAGTAAGCCTATTATATATCCAGCGAAAAAAATAAAATGTAATGACAAGCCTTTTCTGATTTTACCTGCCACTAATAATCCGGTCCGATAATGTGTCCCATTGCAAAGCGCGCACAAGTTCAGTATGTCCAGAGAGGGTTCGTAAGCAATCGCCTGTCACTGAATCGAATACCTTTATCGTTTGGTCGCTGCTCCCACTGATAATATGTTCCCCGTCAAAATCGACACAAGCTACCCCACGACCATGATATTCAAAGGTACGAATCATGGCACCAGTACACTACAAGAAAAAAAAAGACATTTAATTTTTTTTTCAAATTGATAGAGATTTGTTCCTTACCGTATTCCATAGTCGAATAGTACGATCCCCTGAAGCAGACACCACTATATCGCCCTTGAATCGTATAGCGTTGACGGCAGCCCGGTGACCATTCAGTATCTGAGTTGTTAATCCGGTATCCAAATCCCATATGCGAAGTGTTCTATCCTTTGAGGCACTAATCAAACGCCGACCAATAAATTGTAGATCCAGCACACTTTCACTGTGACCTTCCAACGTCCGTACTTTTGTTCCAGTCGACATATCCCATACAATCATTGAAGTATCAGAGCTGCCACTAATGAGACAATCATCATCAAACTGTAAGCACAGGACACCGCCATTGTGACCAGAGAGAGTGTGTAGACATGTTGCAGTATCCATGGACCAAATCTTCAAAGTCCGATTCCGACCACCACTTGCTAAAATATTATTGTTAAACTGTAGGCAGTAGATCCAGTCATTCAGGGGTTCCTTTGATCCAGGGTTGCCATCGCCATGGTTTCCATTGTCGGAGGACAGGGAGGTTGCTGCATGTGGTGAGGCTGTAGAAAATATATGCGGCCGATAAATCCCATCACGCCATCGCTTTTCAATCAAAGTTCGATTACGATAAAGTCGTCTCCAATTGATGAATCGCCGATCAAACAGAGCCTGATAATGATAAAACCGAATGTCACCATCAAACTCGGCACCACGTTGTTGAAGTAAAGGACGGTTCGAGAGCTTCCCATGAATAAGATAGTTGTCAATAGCTTGGTCGTCATATTGCCACCCTCTGTTGGTAAAGAGTAGTTTCCAAAGATCGTGATCACCGCTAATGACTTTCCAATGTCTTGAAGTTTGACCCATTTGTACTATTGTAAAGGCGTCCATATAACCAAGAAGATAAGTCGCCAGTTTGTAGGGTATTACCTATCAAATACAGGCACAAGATCAGACATTGGCTTTGAAAAGCAAACAAACACCGCCCCAGCTCACCTACCTACTTACCGATATAAAATCACGAGTAGACACAGCACCCGATCGGTCTATATCCTTCAACGACCGACAAGAGGGAATAAACGACAGTGCATTACTTGAAAGATCTATTTCTAAAATAAAGGAAATGAGTATGTTGGCTTGCCTAAATCACTAGCAGGAAGTTGATTTGGCGCACAACCTACTGTATATCTTTTTGTTTTACCTGCTTTTTGGCTGATCCGCTTTGCAATGAGACCTGATATTCCATCATTGGTAATCGAAGATTCTTCACGCTTGGTACTAAAGTTGTTGGTTTTCGAATTCCAAGAGTCAAAAAAAAAGAAGAGAATCAGTTCATTTGTAACAAGAGCAAAGTAGTCAAAACTACATACCTGTATATTTTTATTTCTGTTTTTTCAAGGAAACCGGCATTGCTCAAGTCAGTGGAATCCATCAATGTATCAAATATCAAACGAGTGGCAACGGCAACCAGAGCAAGCAAATGACGTTCTGCAAAAAGAAAAGTAAAAACGGGGTTTGA
>JAFHAR010002224.1:18789-28907 GCA_019677225.1 Absidia healeyae | reverse complement strand
TCTCTTTTTTTTTTTTTGGTTCTGAAAATTATTTTCACCTTCACTCTCCCTATGTTGTCAATGCACTCTTCATGACGGACCCATCAAGGTTTCAAGCACATTGGAAAACATCTTTTTTCTACAGTCCTCGGTAAGTACAAAACAATTCCAAATATATATATATATTATACACTAACATCAATGAGTCCCTCTCTCTTTCTTTTTTCTTGTCAAAGTGAAAAATCATCTGCAAACGACATACAGCAGGTAAAGAAAGAACTTGGATGCACATTATTATCATTATTAACCTGACCATTCTTTTTATTCGATAGTATTTTACTTCGTCACAAGCTACTGATACCAGCTCATGCGCTCGATCCTCTCCTCTACATTCTCCTTTACCGCGCCTACCTTCCTCACCTCATCGCCTTCACCAAACAAACTCATGTGCATCTTTCCAACCATTTGATCCTTTTGACACTGATTCTGCGCTTGAAGTCACGACTACCAACAACAAAGATGCTGAATTGGACCAACTAAGCACTCTTCTCAGTCGACAATTTTTGGAAGATGTTGATGCTGAAACAATACCATCATCATCTTCACCCACCACCAAAACATCAAACTCGATAATGTCAACACCCAACACTAGAATGATAGGCTCCTTTACACATACTATGTCTTCACCGTGGACTCTTGATGATGGTGCCTCCTCTCTTAACCAACCTTGGTCGCCAGCACTGAGCTCTAATGGTCTGTTACCATCGCCAGCAATAACAGCAAAGGACTACAACAACAATAATAATACGACTGACCGCACACCACCACTACCAACAAAAACATCTCAGTGGGATCGATTTGAACCTTATGGAAACGATTCTGAATTTGACCCTACACTGCCATTCTATCAAGGAAATCATCATCATCAACCACCTACCAACACCACATCCACACTCAACAACAACAATATCATTACAGAAGGACAAACATTTGGCACTAGTAGCAACAATGCACATGAAAATCAACAAGAAAACTTTAACATGACGATGGTTGCTTTACAAAAGTTATCACTTCTCTTCCCAGACCATGATGAAAAGCAATTGGAACAGACTTTAGCGACACTGGATTATGATATGGAACGAACCAACGAGGCTTTATCAACATCTGCCAAGTCATCATCCACAACAACAACAACAACAACAGCAACACTGCAAAACATACCACCATCCTCCTCCCCGATCTTTGCTGCAACATCGATATCAAAAGCACCAACCACAGCGACTGCAGAAAAGGTTCATTTGATCAAATTGCCAGCAACAATAGCCACGCCCGCCACCACCACTAATATCGAACAAAAACAACAACAACAACAACAACAACAACAACAGGACATGCCACCTACTGGAACGGTCAGAAAACGTCAAGTGTGTCGTCATTATCTTGCAGGGGAATGTTACCGAAAAGATTGTTGGTTTGCTCATGATTTGGAAGTGAAACCATGCAAATTCTGGTAAGTGAAAAAACAATAAGCTTGAGGGCTAATAATAATAATAAAAACAATGATCATCTACTATTATATATTATGTTTACTTTATTAGGCTACAAGGATTATGCTTGAAAGGTGATACATGCGAATTCGCTCATAGTTTGGAAGAATTGGAACAAGTCACCAAACACCATCCATCCAACAACAATAACAACGGCTCGACTCCAGCTTTGAATTCTTCTCATCATCATCATCACCAAGAACAGCAGCAGCAACAACAACAATATACATCACCCACTGTAGCCGATTTTCCGATTTTATTAGCTAGGTCCAAAAGAAAATCCAAAAAAAAATCTCATAATAAAAAAATAAAAACATGATTATCATATATTATCGTCTTCTTGTCTTATTGTCTTATTGTATAGGTGTGGGTGTGGGTTGGGGGGATTGGTGCTGGTACCTTTTACATGGCCAGGCAATCAACTTGTGTGTGTGAAGATGATGGGGATAGTATGATAGTTATTGTCGTTGTTTATGTGTGTGTGTGTGTGATTATGATTATAATAATTGTTAATATGTATCATATGTGTGCGTGTGTATCATTTCTTAATAGGTGAACAGGTTGTGTGCGTGCGTATGTGTGTGTGTTTCTAAAAATATCATTGATTACAGTTTAAACTCAGGTCGCACCTCCTCACGATGATGAAAGTTTTCACGTTGCAGCGATGAAGATCACATCTGATTGGAATAAAAAAGATTGTCGGGTAGAGCGGCGTTGATGATTGAATGGGAACCATACCAATAAAAGAGAAACATCCCATTTTTCTTCGGTGCGTCATTTTCATATAATAATAATAATCTGATTTCTACTTTATAATAATAAGGATTTTAGTGTGAAGATAAGCCGATATGATACGAAAGAAGAAGTAAGGAGGTCTAATTTTTCCCTTTGTGTTTTATTGTGATAAGACTGATTATATGGAGTAAAAGAAAAAAAAGGTATGATCCCTTCAATCGAGTCATAGGGGAAAGGGGGATTATTTAAATATAGGAATAGCGGAGGGGCAAACACAGAAATATAAAAAAAACCCAATTTTTTTTTTCTGCTTGGCTTTTTTTCCTTTTTCTTCCTTCTCTCTCATCCTCATTGATAATCACTTTCTTTTTATATAGAAAGAAAATGGCTCAACCTTCCTACTATACTTGCAACGATCAACCCATCTTACTTTCTCATCGTTACCCATCACCCAAACTGGATGCTTCCCTTCCGCCCTTATCGCACTTACTGACCATTGACAACAATACCAACAACAATCCTTTGGTTTCAGGTGAAGGATATTATTCTACACAACTACCTGCATCCACCGTATTGGCCAATACTGATGCTTCTCTTGCTGCATCTGTTAACCTGTTTGACCCTATCCCCCCTTCAGTGACGACAACCGACACCACCACCGCCACTGGCTATGCATTGACTTCTGCACCATTATCGAATGTTTCAGCAGCAGCAGCTCATCCTATGCAAAATACAGCATCTTTGTACATGAACGACCCTGCCACTGCCGCGGCGGCAGCAGCTATGACTACAGCAGCAACAATGATGTATGGACCAACGATGCTTCCACCCACAACAACAAACAGTATCTCATCGTCATCACCACCCTCCTTATCCTCTTCTCTCTCATCATCGACCACTTCCTCAGCCATGGATCCCTTACTATTATCAGCAGCGGCTGCTGTCACAGCAAATACCGGTCTTAATGCATCCGTACCTTATTTCTACCCGATAACAACACCCCCTTCTGCACCATACAACAACAACAACAACACAACTACTACTACAACTACCATCACTCGACGTCGTCAAGACTCTATTTCAAGCAGCTCTTCCTCTTCCGACAAGGTATATTCATTTGTGTCGATTCCTGGTATGGATCAAAGGAAGCGACCTCGACGAAGATATGATGAAATTGAACGATTATACCATTGTACCTTTGCTGGTTGCAAGAAATCTTATGGGACATTGAATCATCTCAACAGCCATGTACTTATGCAAAGCCATGTAAGTGAAAAAAGAACAATCAAGAAAAATATCATGTCCTCATGTCTTTTTTTTTGTGCGTATCTAGGGACCCAAACGGCACCCTTCGGAATTCAAGGAAATGCGAAAAGAATGGCGTCGTCAAAGAAAACAACGGGATCAACACAAGAAACAAGCAGAAAAAGTCAACAATGAACAACAACCTACCTTGACCACGGCCTTCCAACCCCCTCCTCCTACCTTCGTGCCTTCCAATTTCTCTTTGCAATCGATGCCCTTGCCTGGATTCTATTAGTTTTATCTCTTCTGCCCCCTTAGTTTATTTGTTTATTATTGTATATTTCCCTCACATATCATACTTTTTGTTATCCATATCTATGTCTTTATTTATTTTATATATATCTATATTTATATTCTTCTTTTTCTTCCCCACCCCCATTGACAGCATATCTTTTTTCAAATATAGTATATATTTACAAATAAAAAAAAAACAACATTTTTATTCATATGATTTAAAGTTTGTCCAACCTGGTTTTTTTTTTTATTTTATTTTTTATTTTATGTAGACGCGGATCGTTTTTTACAATGATGACAAAAGATAAAAAGGTAATAGAATGATTTTTTATTGATTGATTGATTGTGTAGAATGATAAAAATAGATGGATAAAAAATATAAAAAAACTATTCTAAATGATGGGATAAAAAGGTCTTCAATTCTTGGGAGCAGAGATCGACAGGGGTCTTGCCATCACCATTCAAACGATCAGGATCACCACCTTTTTCCAAAAGCACTACTGCAGTTTCACCATGTCCTTCTTCACACGCCAAATGTAACGGAGTATTCCTTGCACCATCCGATGGGTTCACTCGACTTCCATGTTCCAATAGTAATTTGACCAATGCTGTATATCCTTGTACCGATGCCCGATGTCTATGATTCAAAAAAAAACACACATGATCAGTTTACCTTACGTCCTTTTTTTTTCTTCATTACCACATGCTATAGGGAGAGACCACTTACATTGGGAATTGCTTGATATCATTGGCTTGATTCACATTTGCTCCATGTTTCAGTAAGGTCTTGGCAATCTATGATAAATAAATTCCATTAGTCAACCCTCATGCTTTTTTTTTTACCCCACTTACCTCGAGTCTATTTTTTGATGCTGCATAATGTCTACGTAGAGAATCGGATGAAGACGCACGTGGTGAGTTGTAATTGCAATACCCCATCTATTCATGCTTTCGCTCCACACATCATCATCACCATTCCACTGTCATACTTACAATGGTGTTTGTCCACTTTCATTCAGAGAGTTTGCATCGGCGCCATTTTCCAGTAAGAGTTGAGCCACTTTGTCTTTACCACTAGATGCTAGAGAAAACCAAATCAAGCAAAGTATCACTTCAGTATCAATAAAATGCCTTCATCCCCCTTGTTTATTTTTTTCTTTCATTACAATACCTGCAATAGTTAAAGGAGTCCATCCAGACTAGATAGAAGAAGACAAATTCATATGAGAGCCTTGCCACACTACTTTTTTTTCTTGTTAACAGCACTTACATCATCTTTGACATCCACCTTGGCCCCCTTTTCAATCAAAAAAGCAACCAAATCTGCATGACCACCAGAAGCTGCCCAATGGAGAGGCGTGCGTTCATCCTACCACAAACAAAGAAACACACCCATGTTATCCCTAAATCAATCCCCGTGTTTATTATCGTCACCAAGTATTTTCACTTACTTCATCTTGACCATTGATGGATCCTGGTTCATTTACCAAAATCTGTTGTACAACAAATTGTTTGCCTTCCAAGGATGCTGTATATATGTTTAACATGATGGGGGTGTTGATTTTGGAAAGAGAAAAAATTGTTATTGCGAAGCGTTTTTTTTTTAATGAAGCAAATAAATCGCGGGGCGGTTTCAATCGCCGCTCGCTGCCTAATTCCAAATCAAAAAAACATTTGCATGGTTTCGGACTTTTTAAAAAAAAAAACCATAGAAAATGATTCCTACCAGTAAAATTATGATGGACGGGAGGACCATTTCCATTTTTTTAAGCCCACCGTCCACTCTCTAGGGATACCTTCTACGTCCTATTTGAGCTGAATGGGACTAGAATAGAATGGAAGCTGCTTGACCCTTGGTGAAAAGATATTTTACAACAATAACCGTCAATTGAGTGTTGGGATGACAAACAGGAAATGGTTGCTTTAACAGACCTTGGCAAGTACATGAATGTTGTTGTTGTTGTTGTTGTTGTTGTCTCACAGCTCCTTTGCGTAGATTGATTTTTGAAGTGAAAAACAGAGACCGTCGTTTATCGATGTCGCTCAAGGATTGTTCTATAAACTAAAAAATCAGGTAATGTGGATCAAATAAATTTCTTTGTGTTTGGTGTGTAAAAAAAAAAGTTTTTTATTGATTGATAAATGGTTGGAGAGGGGGGGAGGGAAGTTAATTGTGTGGAAGTGTGCAGATATACAAGTGACTATTGACTACAATATAAGTGGGGAGGGAGGGGAGGATTGGGTGGTGGAGGGAATCTATACCCAAGGTGGAGTGGCAGGTTTGTCGTGTGTCCAATATATATATATATAAGAATCTCGTCTACTGATATTGTCGTAGTTGCTTGGATGGATTGCCTAGATATATATGAAGAGAGAGTCAGTAACGTATAACGATGTATTTTTTTTTTTCAATTCGGCGACTGATATGATGATAAACGTCCAAATAATTCGAATAAATGTAAAGATGAGAAGAGTGAGGTTTTTATTATAAAAAGATACAATATAATATAAATATACTAAACTAATAACAACACAATCCATTGGCACCTTTCAATACAGAATATCATAATGACCTATAAAATCAAATAACAAATAAATCAGATCATTAGTATGTGGATCCATTCCCATGCTTTCTACCTTTTTTTTTCAATATTACCTGGTCGATAAATAAGTTGCAGTGGTTCACGTTGTCCTTTATCATCTTCATTTGGCCAGAATTCATGCACAGCAGCTTCCGCATCGCCGCTTCCATCCAAATAGATCACTTGCACCGGGGTATCAAGAGCCTTTGTCAATGCAATGATTTGTAAATGGTCCGATTCCCTTCCAAAGGCCTCCACATGCATCGCACAGAATTCGTCAATCGAGATCATTTCAGCCACCAGGAAAGGTTCATAGTCATCGGCATGGACACGTAAATAGGCTGAAGTGACAAAACGCAGATGCATCACAATAGCGTTGCTGATTTCTTCAGATTGAAAGTTGACCAAAAACAAATCGGGATCAGAGGCGTAGCTGGGTATCTTTTCGAAATGTTCCAAGGTCACGTCGTAAAAGTCTTCAAATGCCAGTTGTTGGAAGCCGCTTTTTTCTAATAACTTGGGTGTGTCCTTCAAATGCGACAATGCCGTTTCGTATTTTGCCTTGTCATGTAATGCACTTTCAAACCAAGCAAATGCAAATGCTATAATGAAAAAAAAGAGAGATCAGAATCCGTATTGCCGTATCGTTGTCGCTTTTCTATTGAAGTTACCTCGAAAGAAACAGTTTCCTACAGAATCCAACCAGAGAAGAAGAAGGGGAGAAAATAATACCAAAGAATGAGTCATACAAGTAGTATATTGTATTTGATATGAGAATGTCGTTCTTACCATCACCTCGGCATTTCCTTATTTTGCTGTGGTTTCGAGAGAGATTCTATAGAGAGATATGAGGAGATGAATACATGTGACATTTTACTATTGTTTGTTTTTGTTTTTTTTTTTCCTTACCTTGATCTTGCGAAGAAAAGATTCGTTATCCTTGAATTCTTCTTCCAGTTTTGATAACGGTTCGTCTTGACAAACGAGGGGAATCTAAAAAAAACAGGTTTGTTGAGTTACGTATTCTATATTTCAATAAAGGATCTGACCTTTTGTGCTTCTTGGTCCTTTATTTGTTGTTCAAAAGCAAGAATTTGTTCATCTGTGAGTTCAGGTTCGGCTTGAGTAGTGGAAGACATGATAAGTAGAGATAAATTAGGTGATATAGAGATAAGGAGTGGAAAAAAAGAAAAAAGAAAAGGGTTGGTTTTAAATGGACTGCAGTTTCCTTGAAAAACATTCCAACTCCGAGTAAGAGCAATCGCGTGCAGAAAATTTGGATGGTACGTACAGCCCATTTTCATCTTTTTCGCCTCCAGCGCCCAAGATGCCTTCTTTCCCCCCCCCCAAAGGTTGAATAATATAAAACATGACCCCAGGCTTCTTGCTATACACTTTATACTATCCACCCAATACCGTACCGTCAATGTGGGTGGCTCGATCTGACTATTTTTGACAATATACTTTCAAAAAATACCGACTTTCTTTTATGATATTGAATAGACTATTTTTTTACTATGACACAATATTAATTAAGGTTGGCATTTTTGTCCCATCCCATTATCCCATCCCATCCCAAGTGTACCAAGTAGCTCACAAAAAAAAAACAGGCTCCACATTTTGTTAATCGAAATATGTTTCATCTCGACTGAACTTCTTCACTATTCAGAGCAGAGTTTGAATCAGATTAAACCGTACTTAAATCATGATGGAATAACAATGACGATAATAAAAATTAAAAAAAATCAATCAAATACTGCACACCCAGGACACCTGGGACACTTGGGATGGCGTCCCAACTGCCAACCGTAATATTGATAGATAGAATGGAAACTACTTGCCCTACAAATAAAACTAATAATATATTACAACAACAACCCCTTTCTCCACCGTGGAATTTGGAAGTGCCTTCAAATTCTCGACAACTAGACGATATTATTAATGGCAATAAAAGAAAGAATCTATTTTCTCCCTATTTCCCCTGATCAGAAGAGAGCAACCAAAGCGACAACTCACACCCCGTCAGTTTAACCGAAAGGCTAAAGCTCAACATTTTTATAGCCAATCAGAATATTTCCTTGCTTTGAAACATGTTATCTCCGCTTGCCATCATCCAATCACAGTAGGCAAAACACAAATCACGTGACTTTTAGCTTTTTATGGCATATAGTATTTTTATTTTTTGGGTTTGTACCCGTCAGTTTGTCCGAGTGGTTAAGGAGTGAGACTTGAAATCTCATGGGCTCTGCCCGCACAGGTTCGAACCCTGTAGCTGACGATATTTTTGCTTTATTAACTTTTTTTTTTATTTTTACTTCAGCATGTTTAAAGTATAATTATTTTCTTGTTTCGACTCACCTTTTTACAAGTAGTGTTTTTTTACTTTTTACGTTGTTCTGGTCTTCTCACTATTCAAATCACGCTATTCGAATCAGAATTATGGCGGATTTTCATTTGAAGTGCCTTTTATCACTCTGTTTAATATATTCGACGGATGACTAACCATTTTGATGTTTGAATCCAAAGCATTCATTTTTGGCATGACCCACTCTCCATAGGGCATGATTTATGCAAAATGGACAAAATGGACATATCATATTACCATAAATGGACATTGTCTATGGTAACACTCACTATTCAATACGAGTGGAATGGGTCTAACGAATATGTAATATGATATCAACATTATTTTGAGTCAAATTCATCACAGGGGAACATGGTTTGTGTATATATTGTGTTGATCTCGTACTGTGTATTGTATGTACAATACACTAGTTTCACGGCGTCGTAACCCTAAATGTGATAAATGTATGTTCTTTTATTTCACCAAAACATATGACCATACGTATGATAAATGATAGTTTGTATAAATATCATCCAATACATGGGTAAGTTTCAAGGGGGGGTTTTGAATGTCGAACAAAGGCATTCGACAAAAATACGGTGATATTTAATCTCCGCAAGGGACTAAAAAAAAAATTCGAGCGATCGCTTTACTTTTTCTCTTTAATTTTTATTTATTTACTCAATGATCAAAAATTTTGCAAGAATAAGACAGGTAAATAGAAAATATATATATGCATTTATACATATTTGAAAAAGACATAAAGGCATTGATATTGATCATTATTCTTTATAGTGGGCCGGGGAAAAACTAGGCGCATCTCATGGCACCTTACCTTCTGAAGAATTCAAGGATTTTCAACTCGAAACCAAACTTCGACATGAAGACTTTGACGAAATGCGACATACGGTCAGTGCAGCGATCAAACATATACCCTTGAAGAAAGACAACAGTGGTGGACATAGACAATCTCTTATTGGTGACTTTGGTGAATCTTTGGTGACTCATGCCAGTATGTTTCCAAGTGATTCTGTTTATTGTAAGTGCACTTCCCCTTTACCAAGATACTTCTATTTCTTTTTCTTTTTCTTATTTTTATGGTATTAATAGGGAAGATGCTGATAGCCCTTGGTAGAGGTGAACGCCAAATATCGGAAGCGGAAGGTGATTTTGCTGATGCTGTCAAGGACGATTACATGGCTTTACTTTTTGAATATGACCAACACTATAAAGAATACCAGTCTCTTTGCCGAAAATTGGAATCAAGGCGATTGGATTATGATGCAAAATACAATCGACTTCAAAAAGCCAAAAAGGAACGCCCAGAAACCGAACAATGTGTCCAAGCTGCCAAGGTGAAATACGAAGAAACTGAATTGGATGTGGTACAAT
>JAFHAR010002218.1:20306-31912 GCA_019677225.1 Absidia healeyae | reverse complement strand
ATCACGTCCTTGAGGCATACTAAAATAAAAAATAAAAATAAAAATACTAGTGAAGTATGGAAGAGGAGTCAAACAAAAAAAAAAAAAAGAAATGAAACAGCCTAGAGACCTTGGTTTTCATACTCCGCCAAATCAGACCACACACAGTCAGTCATTGTAAAAAAATGATAATAATAAAAAAATGGCGCTTTTTTATTTCAACAAATATATAATGTAAATTTTTTATAAAGAAAAAAAAGAAGAAGGAATAATGTAATAATAAACTATATAAACAAGATTCATCCACCTACTGTCGTTTGTCCTTGGAGTCCTTTTCTTTCCACAGATCCAATTTCGCCCGGAATGTTTGTTGGTAGCGGGCCGCACGGTCGTCCGTCTCAAAGTGGAATGGCTACATAAAAAAAAGTATGGGCTAGTTAGATCAATATCCTTTTTTTATTTTTTTATTTTTATTATTATGTATCAACGTGATGGTCTTACCTTGCCTTGTGCATAATGATGTTGATGCTTCTTTTTCTTGGATTTTGGTATTATTGGTCTCCTATTGTTATCGTCATCCTATTTGCAAATGTATAAAAGGAAAAAAAAAAGATAATGAGCGTCCATTGTCATATGTCTGTCATTGATTTTTTACCTTGATCGTTGTTGATGTTGATCTTTGTCGTTTGAGGTGTGGTCGATTTGATAATGCATCCAAGTGCCGAGGTCTGTCCTGATGTTGTGTTTCCTGCAATAAACGATGATGTGCTGTTGAGCTAGATGTGCTTTGCTGTGGTTCATCAAGCTCGTGGCGATGATAGCTATAATAATAGAATAAATAAATAATCAAACAATTAGAGCCCACCTGTCAATATATATTTTGAATACAATTTACCTTGAGTTTGCTGAACGTTCGCGGGTCAACAAATGTGGTGATTTTGCCTTTGTCACTCCATGAATGTCTGCCTATTTCATAAAAAAAAAAATAGAAGTGTCGTTAGTACAGAGTGCCTTTTTGTAAATTAGGAGAGATGATAAAATCGCAGACTTACATTGGAGGAGTGTTGATGATGCGTTGCTGAAGTCGTACTGCGGCCATTCCCTAATCCTTTTTCGAATTGCTTAACCCTTTCAGCCAAAGAGACATAGACTTCTTCAGGTGTCATTTCATTTTTGATATCATCCAGAGCATTGATTTTTGTTGTCGACCGGAAGGGTTGGATTCTAGGAGATTGGGTCTTTTTCTAAAAATAAAAGAATAATGAGAAAAAAAAATGCATTCATTACCCCCCCCACACACACACACACATACACATTGTATTTGTCAACTTACCATCACTCCACCAGATTTCGTTTTGTGTAAGAGTTTTGTATACTGATAATTATCTGCCTGTGCTTGTAGTCTGCTTTGGTATGACTCTGTGGTGCGCATATAATGAGGTAAATCGGCACGATAAGATCGTTGGTGCGAAACAGGTGATTTTGGTGTGACATTGATTGTTGGCCTTGATTGTTGCCGATCTTGAGAACGGTGATGATGAAGATCCACTGGTTGCCTTTGAGGTTGTCTCATTTTTGTTGTTGCTGATGCTGTTGTTTCTGTTGCTGTTGTTGTTGTCACAGATGATGTTCGTTTTTCAGGCGAGAGGGTGGTTGTAATGGCGACGGACCGGTACGGGCTACTGTTATTATCCTCCGTAGACTGGTTTGTTATAGGAGAGTAGCGTTGGACATGCTGTTCTGGTTCATATTGTAAAGGTCTGCTGATAATACCTTCGTCCCCTGTCGACTGTTGCTTTTGCTGAGTGTAGAGAGAGGCGGGCTGGCCTTGTTGGGGGCGTACAGGTAGAATGGGTGATGGTGGTGATACTGGTCTAACATAGTGAGTACCAGTAGAAGCAGTGGCAATAGGGCTTGGTTGGCTGATGGGTGTTTTTGATTGCTTGTCGGATGGTTTGTAAGAGGAGTTGCTGTAGACAGGGCTTCGATAGGTGGTCACCGTCACAGGTTGAGGTAAATCTTCAACACCACCATCATCAACCTTGCCATGATAAAGAGTATCCACAAGAGGAGAAACCGCATCAAAAGAGAGACGACGATGATAGGCTGGTTCAGTTTTTGGGCTTCTATCAAATGGTTGGGCATCCAATGGTCTTTGTGTCATTCCTGTCATGGGTGTTGACTTTGTTGGCGTTGGTGTTTTTTTGTTGCTAGACCTGAGAGGGCTGATGGTATTGTCATAGATATAGTTGTTGGCGTTGTCTGTTACATTCCTAACCGGTGATCTGATATATTCCAAAGGTCGCTTATTACTACTACGATAAGAGTCATCAGTATCTTGCCGACGACCAGAATCCAAAGGACTTTGTTTGTATAAAATTTCCGCCGAAGTGGTCAGTTTGAGAGGAGAGGAGACGCTTGTATGGTTGTTCTTGTTGTTTATTGGACTTGTGTGATTGTTGTTCATTGGATTGGTGTTCATTGGACTGGTGTTTTCGAGTTGTTGTTGTCTTTGACGAGTTGAAGATAATGAACTAGGAATGGGCTCCATATGATATCGTATAGGTGTTGTTTCAAGCTTTCTCACTGGTGAGACACTAGACGATATTTCGCTCCATCTTGTACGTTCCATTGGGCTCTTGTAACCGGCGGCTGCTGGTGATGGTTTAGTTGTAGGTCTTGTTGGCGTGGTTCTAGTGGCATACGAGACTGGTGATTTCAAGGAGGGGCGTTGAGGTGTTGTTTTTTTAAAATCGGCCATATGAGTATTTGTTGGTGTTGTTGCAGCCAATGGTGTTCGTTTTTCAGGAACATCAGATCCCCAATCCAAGGTACGACGTGGAGGTTGTAAAGGTGTTTGAAGATGATCAAAGTTAGGAGGTGGTGATTCGCAGCTGAGAGCTTGGTATGGATCAGAGTATCGATGACTGGATAAAGATGGACTGTCGAATAAAGACATTGGACTTTTGGAGGACAACCTGTGATGTCTGCTTGGCGAATGAAGATAATTCATGAGGAAAAAAAGACAATAAAATGGAATATGATAATAATAAAAAGAGGAAGAAAAAAAAAATCCGCCCCAAAATAAAAATAAAAAGGGCAGACGTGACTTAAATTCAAATCCCGCGCGTGAAGATGTGTGAAGGTAAAGGACAAGCGGGCAATGTCGTGTAAAGAAGTCCTATTTATTATTGTTTAAATGGCCTAGTCTGGGCCAATGGATTGGAATGAAAAGGTTTCAGTACAGTTCCTCACATTCTTTTCATCTCGTTGACGTGGTTTATACTTGAAACAAAAGTATAAACCAAAAATTACGTGATGACTGGACGGGATTTCATTTTCCGTCAAGCAAGCAAAATACACCTTTGCTCCTTTTAATTTTTATTCTTTATCTTCTTTCTTTCTTTTTTCTTTGTTTATAGTTTTGCTCAATTGTCAACCTCAGTACTTAGCCCGTTGATTAGGGAAAAAGAAAATCCAAACCAGTCTTTGTGGCAACATCACTCCCTACTCTTCTATTTTTGGTGAAAGATAATAAATACCTCACCCACCACCCACCACCAATTACAGTAATAAAATGACTCCACCTGGAACCCTCAATTCATCGAAAACCAACAACAATGGCGGCAACAACAGCAACTCCAAGGCAAACGTACCTAATCAATCAAATGCAACGGACGGTCATGCGAAGCCCACCAATAAAACCCACCACGTCCGACGTCCTATACCTTCCAGTGTCACGATATTGAATGAATCGACGCCTCTGATACCACAACAACAACAGCAACAACAAAACGCAATGTCCATGACGCTATCGCTCAATCGCACTGATCCTATTCAACGACGCAAAGAATTAATTGGTGTGGTCCTCCTTGCCCTCTCTGCATGTTCATTTACTGCCATGACGGCGTGCGCCAAGGTGTCCAGTGAACGAAAATTCGGGTCATTTGAAATCGTCTTTGTCCGGTCGGTGGTCCAGTTTGTCCTATCTATTGCGGCCTGTGGTATTTTTCGCATCAATCCTCTCGGTAAACCTGGGATACGTCGTTGGCTATTGGTTCGAGCCCTGGTCATGTCGGTGGGTTTGGCCCTCTTTTTTTACAGTCTGACGGTACTTTATTTATTGGATGCCACAGGTAAGATGATGATCGGGAACGGCGAAACAAGGGGGAAAGAATGATATTTTGAGTTGATCATGTTCTTAACAATAAACTAACATGTTTTTACCTTTTTTTTATATATATTTAATAGTGTTATTTAGTTTGGGACCTATTTTCACAGCAGTGATTGCTTCCATTGTACTCGACGAACGTTTCACCAGCTTTGATGCTCTTTGCTCCATCTCATGTCTCTTTGGTGTGGTCTTTGTGACAAAGCCGGGACTGTTTTTTGTCTATGATTCGGTGATTCCACACCTTGATAATTCATCCACTATACAATTTGGGATCGAATGTGCCTGTGCTGGTGCCATCATGTCGGCTGTATCGAATGTTTTGGTACGCAAAATTGGTAAGGATACCCATTTTTTGGTCCACTCTGTTTATTTTGGCGCCATCTCTGCCTTGATCAGCTCACCTGGTTGGCTTCTCTTCCAAAATCTACATCTTCCTTCTAGTGGTGACTTGACGACGGTATTGTATCTCTTATTGGTGGGCATATTGGCTTTTGCTGGACAATGTTTATTACACCAAGGGTAAATAGGAACAACTTATAATACAAGATCAATGGTATAAATCTTCTTTTTTTTTTCTTGGAAACAATAGATTGAAAAGGACACCACCTGGACTTGGAATCATCATTAGTGGATCGGATATTCTATTCGCCTGGATCGTTGGGATGTTTCTTTTCCATGAATACTCGGATGGCAGGACACTATTTGGATCACTAGTTATATTGGGCATGACGATCGCACTGGGACTACACAAATTGAAAAACAGGACGATGCTATTGGCCGCCAACAAAGCAGCAAGGAAGCGACAATCTAGAGACCGACTTGACCATATGCCAAACCATGATACAACAACAGCATGAACGGATACATTCAGCATACATACATTTGCCACGTTTATTACATTTATTTTTTTAGTTTAGTTTATACTATCACTCTTATTATTCCCCAACATATCCATTCCATTTGTTGTCTGTTTTTATCTTATATCATTATGTATTCAAATAAAAAACCATTTTACCAATGTCATTTTTACTGTGTGAATGTGTGAATGTGTGAATGTGTGAATGTGTGAATGTGTGAATGTGTGAATGTGTGAATGTGTGTGGGAAAGTGTGAATGTGGGAAAGTGTGAATGTGTGAATGCGTTCATCATACATATGTATTCAAATAAAAAAGCTATTTTACCCATGTTTCTTTTCCTTGTTGTTTGTACATTTGTGTGTTTGTGTGTCCTTTTTCATTTGACATTTCCAACCAAATACTTCCACTCTCCTCAACCACTCTGTTAAACTCCACCATAATATCTGACAAGCAAAACATCCCTTCAAAACCATCATCTATACAGTCTCAGACTATAGTCAATACCTATTTCTTCCCATAATATACAGTATACATTCCCCTTCATCACAGTCTGCATATACCCACCCATCATAGTCTACACCTACAATATTTCCCCCGGCCCAACATAGTCAGCACCCAATTCACTGTCATTCTCATTATTTTCCTTGGTACCAGATCATATATTGAATTGTAAGGTTCAGAATGAATATTTATTGTGTTTGTAATATAAAAAAATAAAAAATATAGACTATAAATATACCCACTAGATCAAAAAAAAAATATAACTAACTAATCTACTATATCCACTATCATGTCAGTCTGTTGCCTCGTCCCCAGTTGTGTCCACCACCCATCAGACTAGATCGTTGTTGCTGTTGCTGTTGCTGTTGACGTTGTTGTTGATTGCTAGGCCAAACATAACCCGCGCCTGACGATGATCGCATTCCCACAGTAGGAGGGAAAGCGCGTTGTATGAAGCCGGGTGTAGTTAGATAGTGTCGACCGCCATTTGCTGGATAGATTGTTTTCAAGTAATAATAAAGATGAGCTGATGCCATACCGTAAAGTGTGCTGTAAGGGATCGCGCCGCCACTAGCAATGTACTCATAACCTGCAAGCACCCAAGGTAGAAAGATAGCCTACACGGACAAACAAAAAGAAAGGTCAGTTCATAAGCAGTATTATCATCGCTATTAGCTCCATCAGTTCTCTTTTTTTTTTTTTGTCAAATCACTTTCCAGTTCCGCTTACTTTGAATCGAAAACCAAACATGAATGAGACTTGTTGATCGGCAAAATGTCTTGACCAAAGGTAGATAATTGTAGGCACCACTGCACCACTGAGAAGGATCACATTATGGAAAAACCCATCCAGTAACTATATATAAGAATAAACAAAAAGAGTCAATGTGTCTCTTATTGTTATTATTTTTTGAATCATGATACATATCACTACTAAAGCGCGTGTCCTGTACATTATCTGCCTTGCCACTTCCACGCTACCCCTTATCCCTCTCTTTTCTATCCCCACTTACTAATTGTATCACAGAAGTGAAGAGCATGAAATATACATAATCCGCCGTTTGTCCTTGAAAAACATCCGTTTCCAATCGTGTGCTGTAGGTATACAAGAAATAGAGATTGAAGAGGAATTCCATACCTATAACGCTGGTATAGAATGAGGTGACCAATCGCCAAAGCTACGTTGGAAATAATAGAATAATAATAAAATTGGGCGTTCGTCGATAAGAGTTACGTGAGTTCAGAGTATACGTAAGAGCACATGGTTACTTACCTGGAGTTTTCGTAATACAAGGGGCCAGATGAGATAAAGACGATCAGGGCTGATCAAGCGCACTCCAGACCCAATAGTAAATAAAACAGTCATAGTCATGATGGCCTTTGATACAGGTGGTATCCCATTGTACCAGCGGGAGAATTCGTTTTGTATGTTCGTTTGTTGTTGTGGTGGTGGTGGCATGGAGTAAAAAAAAAGGCAAAGGAGAAAAAAAAAAAGGAAACCCAAAAAAGAACCCAGCCTATTCACTCATTCCACGTGTTTCAAACGCCGCCACAATAAAAAAAAAACCAAATAAAGACAAAGATGATATAATGATAAAGACAGTTTATTGTGAAAAGAGTATATATATATATAAATAACTAGATAAATGTAAAATAAAAACTATAAAACCAAGTCAACCAATCTATTCATCAGTAAGATCCATGTGAGAGGTCATATATTCGGACGGACGACGAGCATTGAGATTGGATAATTGCATGAGACCAGAGTTTGAATTTGGACTTGACATGATTGTATCCCGATTGGAGGGTAAAGTGGAGCTGTAAGAAGGAGGAGGATTCAATAAAGGAGTCACCAACGATCTACATGACTGGAGTCGTGCTTCCAAGCTCTTGATAACGCACAAAAATCATGACATATAAAAAACAAAAAATAAAAAGAGTGAATAAGCCCATCATCAGCATCATTGTGTTGATATAATATATATTTATAGACTTACCCTCACTCTACCCACCATATCTTGGACCATCTTGACAGGATTTGTATGTGCAGAGGCCAAAGTATGCTGTGTACCATTCCGAGGAATGCGTGATCGTCGAGGATTATAGGATTCATAGTAATATTGAGTGGGTTTGTTGTTATCAGGAGTGGAGGACCGGGATGAACCATCATTGCCAATATGTTGCTGTTGCTGTTGTTGAAGAAGGTGGTGCTGTTCCTGTAATTCATTGTTCTTTTTGTTCGCCAATTCAAGTTGTGATTCCATATCTTCCAATCGCACCTTTTGTTTGGATGATTTGTTTCTATAAACCGACAGTTCTTGATTGACCTCTAAATAAATAAAAAGACAATCAATCAAGTAGTGATGATCATTTTCCCTCCCACCTATCCTTTTTTTTTTCTAATTACCATTGAGTTCATCCTTTAATCGTTGTGTTTGTTCAGTCAAATTATCCTTGGTTGCAATTTCGTTTTCTAATAAGAGAATCATTAAAAAGGTTGATCATGTGCTGATGAGTGGTGCATGTTTATTTACTTACCTAAGATGACATTTCTTTCAATGGCTTTATTGAGTTTGACTTCGAAATCCGATAGTGAAGAGGTGGCCGCCCTGTTGTAATCAATTGAAGAAAAAAAAGAATAGTATGTGTGAGTATCCAATAGAGAGGTCAAGTATATGCGTATGTTGCCGTTTTGTTTGTTTTTTTCTTACCTTTCAGTTCGTTCCAAATCATCATTATCTAGTTCCAGTTCCAGTATCTTTTTTCGAAACATTTCCTCTGTCGCCCGCAGAATATCAATTTCCCGTTGCATTTGCATCATGGTGATACTTTGTTCATGTTTAGCATCCGTAAACTTGGTCTGTCATAAAAAGAAACGCAAATGGTTTTTCAACAATGTATATGGATGCATACAACATTTTGGAATGTGTCGTTTTTGTTTTTTGTTTACCTTCCATTCATCAGCATCACGTCTGGATCGTTCACACTGAGACTTGAGTTCCTTGTATGCTTTTTCCGTAGTTTGTAATTCCTTTTCCAGTTCTTCTTCCAATTCGCGCGATGATTCTTGGAATTCATCTAGAGCAGCCCTTGTGTCTTGTAAAGTGATTTCTAGATTTTCTGCATGGTTTCTGTAGTAGTCGAGTTCGTCCTGAGCCGAGTTGAATTGCCTACATATATATATAATAAAAAAAGATAAAAAATTCAGTATGATAAGAGCCAAAGATAATATAATTTTGTATGCGACAACTTACATAATACGTGAAGACATAGACATATCCATAGCCATCGTTTTAATTAAGGTAAGTAACAAAATAAAAAAATAAAAAAAATAAAAAGTAAAAGAGGTGACCCAGGTGAGTGGCAGGAGATTGTTAAATATTTCAAACCCCGCACTTTTATAAAATTAAAACCATCAGCAAAATTGTTCAAAATACATAAAATAGAACAAGGATCACAATTTTTATTGAAGGATAAAACAATTGGGTGGGAGAATGGGTAGGGTAAAAAAATATAAAAAAAAAGTAAATCTACAAGGGAGGTAAGAGAGATATAATCTATACGTATCAAGGGTCAATATCTACATTGTACAAAATGGAGCATATAATAAAAAAGAGGTGGGTGTATGTGTAAGAGGTGGGGTTGGAAGAGAGAATGACAAAAGATCTACAACTAAAAAATACATGTTTTCACCATTTGGTAGCTAGTGGATTGGCCAGGTTTTGAGTGACAGCGTGATATGCAGTTCGTAGTAATTTGGCATGGTCTACGGGTGAAGACATTCCTAACCATTCACTTTAAAAAAACATAAAAGTTAGCAACCAGCGGTCGGTCAAATTTCATGTTCATGATCCTTCTCATTTTTTGTTTTTACTTACTTGTAAACAGCCTTCAAAGATTCATTTGATTCAGGAGCCACACAAGGAGAAGCCCGATAAATTTGTTCGACATGTTGCACCCAATCCTTGACAGGAATAACTTGCTCCAAATTTGCTTGTTCTTGAGCAGCCAATTGACCACCACCGTTAGCACATCCACCAGGACAAGCCATCACTTCAACATAATGGTAATTACATTTCCCAGTCTTGATCTTTCGTACAATGTTTTGAATGTTTCTAAATCCATATGCCGAGGCAAATCGTAGCAAAATACGTCCATCATCTGCTTGTAACATATATTCCTTGACATCTGCATTTTTGCCCATTTTGATCACCACACGTCCATTTTGTTGCTCTTGTGGATCCGAAGGTACATCATCGAGTTGGAATAGTTCTTTTGCTGCGCTGGCCAAAATGTATTCCAAAGCACCACCCGAGGACGAGCCTGCAGTACCATAGATAGTTTCTTGTTGAGTTGAAGGATCCACATCCACCCTGTTAAATCTATATATATATTAAAAAAGAGGAGTGTCAGTTGTATATTGGAAGAATAAAAAGGTAAACTTACATATCATCAATAGGAGATTCAGGTAGTTGGGTAAAATCGATGTTTTGTTCCATAAACATCTTGTCCACTTCGCCTGTTGTCAAAACGCAATCCACCTCCCGAGTGTTGTAATTTTCCAAAAAGAAATCAGGACGACTTGCTTCCAGCTTCTTGTCATAGCATGGCATTACTGAGACATGGTAAATATGATCAGGTCTAAAAAAAACAAGTTGGGACACCAAAAAGTTAATATCATCACTTGCAAAAAAAGAAAACGTATTCCGCCATTTTTTTAGTTCCGTTCCCAAATCACAGTTCTTCTTGTATTACCTAGTACTTGTTTTTGTGGCCAAGTAATCTTTCACTAAAGATCCCATCATCTGTTGCGGCGATTTCGTAGCGGAGATGTGGGGTAACACTTCACCATGAGTCTTTTCAGCATAACACACCCATCCAGGACAAGAGGAGGCAAGCATCGGGATACTTTGTTGTTGTTGTTGTTGTTGACCTGCGGGTGCCTGTCTTCTTCGTCTTTGTCTACCACCGCCTTCTTCTGGTTGCTGCTGTTGTTGCGCTTGTTGAGCTTGTTGTTCAATCAAATCCCCGCCTTGACGCAGATAGGAATGATATCGTTCCACAAATTCTTTTGCCGATTCCACCAACGATAAGTCTCGAGCATAGGCAATGTCAAATACATGGTGAACACCTAGGTGATGTTTGAAGAAGGTGACGAGTCGTTTGTGCACTTGTAGTGAGGAGATTCGATATTTGGCCGCCAGTGACGCTTTAGCTTGAGGACTGAGGGAAATGACGATCGTTCGATGTTCGTTGGGATCTTGCTGTTGTTGATTCGCCTTCAAAACATTGTACAGTTCTTCTTGTGATTGCATCGTAATCAAAACACTTTCAGCCGAGGTGACGCATCCACTAGAAAAGATTTAAATAAACATCGATGAGTCATCAATCAGATAACAAGAGGAGAGAATACTAATACCATACCTGCACGCCAAACAATCATTGAGAGAGATAGAAGCTTGTTCAAGTTTAGATTCACCACCGTCTTGAGATATTTCGTAATAGGCACCTTCATTGTCAACCTTGATTTCAGACTATGAACATAAAGAAAGAAAGAAAGAGAGAGAGAAGATAATGAGTATATGATAATTTGAGTTTACTTTTTGATTTGCGATTACTTACAGATCCATTGTTGTCAGCAGACTTTTTGACTTCAACAGGTTTGATACATTCTTGAGAGGGGGCAATATAATCGTTTAGATCTGTCAAGATCAAAGCAGAGGAGAAGGCCATGTTCGTTTAAATGTGTATAATAAAATAAAAAATGGGAGAAACAAGACTGAGGAAAAGAAAAAAGAGTCAGAGATTGGTCATAGCCAGCATTTTAAAATCCCGCCAATCACATCAACAACTGTGAATTTGAATCGAGCAAAAAAAAAATGCTGCCGACTCGATTTCGACCTCCGCTTTTTGGTCGAGGATTCTTTGCTGGACGCACGGATACTATTTTGGTGTGGGCATTTTTGTAAAGGTAACACATCGAATGGGATGGGAAAAGCGCCCAGTCCACATACTGTACTCATAGCGACACGTGCTGTATTTAATTGTTGCTGATTGATAATATGTTTCATACCCATCCACAAAAAACTCACTCT
>JAFHAR010002216.1:42995-57232 GCA_019677225.1 Absidia healeyae | reverse complement strand
GAAAAGTGCAAATCAAAAATATAATAATACCAGTCATCCCCCCCCCCCTTTATTGATGTAGTTTTTACCTGAGAGTATTCCCTTAAAGCACCTTGTACAAAACCTTTGGCCATGAGTTTCTTGTATTTCAGTTCTTGTTTCGTAGAGACCGTTTCCCCGGAGCTTGGATCCAAAATTGGAGTTGTGTTGGATGATTGGTGATCTTTTTGATCTAAAGCGTCCATTGCTGCTTCATTGATCGTTTGCATCATAAGGCCGGACTGCAAAGAAGTGGACGTGACGGGCATCGAGAAGTATATATAGAAAATAAAAAAAAAGATCAAAGGATAAAGATGGATAAAAGAAAAAAAAAATTTTTTTTGTTCTTTCCTTCTCGTCTACGGTGGGAAATATCTAAACTCAGATGGCACGTAAAAATTTTCACATTAGTTTGAATTCCCGTCACGTCAATTTTCCGCCCGCCATCATGCGAAAAAATCGAATTTTTAGGTTTTGCGCCAAAAATCATAGTAAATAATAATGATAATAATAATAATAATTTGACAATTTGATAATGATAATAGATATGATAATGAAGTAATAAAGACAAAGAGTTGAGAAGATAAACCTAAAAACTACCACTAAACATTCTACAAGCTGTATTTGCACTGATGAGCCCAGCTGTTGATACCGCCCAAATGTAGACATTTCCATAGACAGAGTAAAGAGGAGAGTAGGTGACGTTGCATGATCCGGCTTTGTAAAATATCGCTTGAAAATGGCTGAGCTGTCTTGATTGCTTCGAGAATGCCACGGTAAAGACACGGTGGTCCTCCATTATGTTGAATTCCATTCCAATAACAGATGTGAGTTCATTAGTGTTCGACATGTTGGTAGTTGATAGTATTTGGTGGTAAAACGATAAATCAGGCGTGCAGAATATATATTTGCGAAATTGCCTTCCGCCTAGCAGTCTCCGCCCAGATGCCGTCTTGTCCGCCCAAGCGATTAATATCAAACATGGCCTTAGGTCCAGGATTGCTACACACATTATATTAGTTATCCAAAACGGTAGTGTCAATTTACTGTACTATACTGTACAGTGCGGGTACAGCGATATATAGCCCGATTTTCATATCTCCACCTCCAGCGTTCGACCTACCAACTTGGCCACCCAGGCTTGATGAGTATCAAACGTAGGCATATGGGCCCAATTTTATTAGTAGGTATCCTATCCCGAAAAAAAGACGGAGTCTTAATTCCGAATTTTAGGAATTGGGCTTAAAGCAGAAAATCCGCAGTATAGGTGTCAAATTTTTCAGCCACAATGCAATTGAAGCAAAGCTTTATGTGCCATGATCTTCTCTTTAAAGTTGTATAAATGATCAAAATCGGCTTTTTCCTCTTCCTTTTCTCCTACACATCCTTTTATCATTTTTATTTAATCCTGGTCATGTATAGTATGTGAAGTATGAAAATATTTTTCTTATAACTAACTATAACTTATGAAACTTGATATATATATATATAATATAGCTCCACCATCATCCACCGAAAGGAACCCTCTTTCTCAGCAACATAATACGCATACCATTCAATCGAATGATCCAAGTCCTTTCGGTTACCTATTAGAAACATCGGCTTTTATACCAGCGACTACAGTCACGCCGGTATACCACTATCCTGTAAGATTCTTCGAGATTATGTACGATAAGCAAATGTGGACAGTAACTCATTTATTATTTTTCTTTTTTAGGATCAGACTGCTGAGTCGAGTGCGCCACCTTCACGACTTGACGTTCTTTACCAATCCTTGGCGACACCAGCCTCATTCGATTACCAATTTTACGACTCGAACTCGAGGTAAAAAAAAATAAATAAATCAAAGGTGCTACGCTGGGAATAAAGGACGGGCTGAGAGGGCACTTGCTGACTTTATATTCTATATTTGCTACGCCAAACATATAATGGTAGTGCGCAGCCAGCTTTTTCGTTCATCAACCAAGCAGATATGAATCTTAATCAATCAGCAATGGTAGGATCCGATCAAGTCACATCAATATCTTCATCTTCGCTTTATCAGTTCACGGAGTTATCATCCTTATCACCCCCTTTTTTTCCTACTACGGTCAATATACCAATATCATCAGAAAGTGGTTCATATTCTATTCCGCACAGTAACACATCACCATCTACTCCTTTTATAAATAGCACTACCCCTTCTGTTGCCATCACGCCAACACAGTACTATTATCAAAAAGAAGAAGAGGCATCTACAACGTCCGCTAAGAGCAGCTCATCATCACCGTCACCATCATCCAAACCAAACAATACCCAGCCTCACGAATCGCACAAGTCAACCTCCTCATCATCGTCATCCAGTAAAATATACCCATGCGATCTCTGCGATAAAGTTTTTCACCGAGCATACAACCTCAAATCCCATCGGCTTAGTCATAGCAAGGCCAGGCCCTATGAATGTCGATTTGACGCATGTCCGTGGCGATTTTCTCGGCCGCACGATCTTCGGCGGCATGAACAATTACATGCGGGTCATCGACCTTATGGTTGCTCCATTTGCGGCAAACGGTTTTCTCAACTCGAAGCATTACAGCGTCACGCACGTGGTGATACAATTTGTTTACGCATTGCTGCCATGCTAGCACATGCGGCGTCTTTAACTGAAACCACCACCAAGGCCGATAAGTAAACAAAATCAAACAATGAAAGAAACCGAGTTGCTGTAATATATATATGTACCTCAAAAGAACTCCCTCCTCTCTTTCAATAAAGCTAAATATGATCTCGTACTAGATTATTTCCTAAACAAAACAAAAATCTTATACATGCAGGGTACACTAGGACCAAAAAGAAGTTACGAAGGCACCATTCATCCATCCCATTCATCATCACATATATATCCAGTACTCTACAGTCCATTCATCCTAATCTGTGTATTCTGTCTCTACAAATTCATCACTACGCAACCTATACATTCACTATTCCATATTTGACACAACATGTACAATCCACATATACTAAAACCATCACCATCACCCCCTCCTCTATTCAATAGTCGTTGTCATCATAAAAAGTTTTATTTCAAATAAATTTATTCTATACTACTAATAAAACTATCACTACTATCTACCATTTGTATAGGGTGCACACCAACCACTTTGAGCCAACCAGTAAGCCACCATTCCACACCAGAAGCACTTCCTCTATTACCTTGATCCTACCAGCAAGTCACCATTCCAATAATATAAGTACTTTGCCCACCACCTAGATCCTACCAGCAAACCGCCATTCAAAACTAGAATTGCTTCCGCTTATCATCTAGAACCAACTAACACACCAAATTCCACAAACTAGATCCGATTTGCCAACCAGTCAACCAAACATTCAAAACTTTATTTGGTTTACCTACAGAATAATAAAATCCAAATCATCAAACAATCCTGAGCATTTCATATCAAAAAGTAAGACATCCCATCACGAAATATTTTTACAATAACCTGCAACATGATCCAAAAAAAAGTCAAAATGGCGATAAAAAAACCATATCCCAAATCAAGAATCCAAAATGACGAGTAATGCCATGCACTTTGTAAAACCCTTTCGAAAATAACACTAATCCCTATAAAAAAAACGAATCCATGATCACAATTGAGATAGTGGAAGAATGAAGAAAAAAAATAAAAAAAATAAAAAAAAAAAAGAGATACAATTTTAAAATCCGTCAGCGGCTTTTAGTCTAGCGTAACCAAAACACGAAAAGAGGGATGTGGGATGAATGATATGTACTTTCAACTTTATTGCATACAAAAACAAAAAATAAAAAAAGAAAGAGGCATAAACAAAAATAAAAAAATGAATATCGAGTGGGGTGGAAAGGGGGAAAGGGGAAATACAGATGAAGAAGGGTGGGGGACATGAAGAAATAAAAAAGGTGAGGGATGCTGAAAAAGTAATAATAAGAATGAATTGTGATATAATGAGTAATAATAATAAATTAATTTGATAGGGAAAAAAGGAAAATCATACAAAATAGAGTAAAAAAAAATAGTAAACGTAATAATAATAATAATAATATATATCATCTATCAGAGTTGGCGTTTTCGACCAGTAGAGGAAGGAGGAGTACGAGTAGGACGGGAAGTGGTGGTGACGAGCCGAGAGGAAGCGGGTTTCACACGAGAAGAAACAGATGAAATGGTGGAGGAGGAAGTCAAGACTTGCTTTTTGGAAAAAGAGGATTTGGTGGAGGCGGGGGTGGTAGAGCGTAATCTTTGGTTGGATCCATGAACAAGCGAGCGGTTTTCATTGTTGTTGTTGGTAGTAGTAGTAGTATTTCTGTTAAGAGAAGAGGGGGTAGTGCGGGTGACCAAGGTGGTAGTGGTTGTTGTTTTTGATGATGGTGTCTTACTGCGCTTTGTGTTGTCAATGGTGGTGGTACGAGAGGAGCGCGACAAAGAAGTGGCAGCGGTGGTCGTCGAACGATGAGTTCTAGGTCGAGAAGAAACTTCCTGCTGTTGTTGTTGGGTCGACTTGATTTCTTGAAGTTCACCAAGCACGTGAGACATCATGGATTCCAATTCACATCGGGCATCGGTTTCCTTCTTGAGCTTTTGTTCCAAGGGGGTCACCATAGTCAAGGCATCGTCCATTTTCTTCTCATACAGTTGACGCATGGCCACTTCTTGTTCCACACGGTCATAAAGCATCTTTTGCTGTTGGTCCATCAAAAGTACCATTTCTTCCATCGCTTTTTCAAATGCGGTCCGCATGGCTTTTTCTTCACGTAGTTGTGCTTCCAAACGATCGATTTGTTCTTGTTGTTGTTTTAAAAGGACCATAGTACGGTCGTTGGTGGTGTTGTCATCGTCAAGGAGGTGTTGATCATCATCCAAAGGTAAGAACACAGATGCGGATTCAATAGGCAATTCCTTGTCGTCATCGTAGTCATCATCATCATCATAACCTTCATCACTGCTGGGGCTCGAAGACGTGTTTCGTTTGGGCATGTAAGGCGACGCCATTTTGGTCTTTTTACTGAGTTTGAAAAGTACCACTTTGGATCCAGTGGAGAAATTGCTATTGTCATCTTCATCGTCGAGCATCAAGCTGTTGTCACTATCTGTAAGTACCATTTCGGATTCTCTTCGAATAACTGGTAAATCTTCGTCTTCAGATAAACGATGGTGTGGGTGGATACTGTCATACGAGCCATTGAAGGAATCTAAATAATATACCGAGGTTAATAAAAAAAAAAGTTAAAAATAAATTTTTTGATTTCCGATAATAAATTCAGGGGCTCGAGAAAAAAAGCGGATTTTGAATTCCGGGGCGAAGCAAAAAAACAAAAAACGATCGAGACTTACCTTGCCATAGAGAAGGATGTGTACCAAAAGTATCATGCCATTCGATTTGATCTTGATATCCAGCGCATTGTTGTTGTTGATCATCATCACTGTATCCATATCCATCACTGTTTTCTTGATGATGGTTGTGGGATAAAAAGGAAGCAGGTGCCACAATAGGTTGAGTGATGGTAGAGATGGAGTCATACGATTCTTCACGTACACGAGTAGCACTAGACATCATAGCCATTTGACTTGCCGCTTGTTGAGGCAATTGTAAAGGAGAAAGTTGCCGATCATGCACCAATTCACCTTCAGATTCAATAGGAGGGGGTGAGAGTGAAAACCCTTGTTGTTGTGGTTGTTGTTGTTGATATTGTTCCAATTCCAATGTTGCCAAAAACGAGTTAAATTCTTGATCTTCTTGTGCATTGAAATCATCAGTAACGACTGAAGAGACACGGGATGACGATATGGTGGAAGAAGTGGTACATGTGGTGGTGGTGAAGGAGGAGGCGTCAAAAAATGAAATACTATCTTCAATGGATTGATCCAGTTGCATAGATAACGCTTGCAAATGTGATTTTGGTGGGAATTCGTACTGATACTGCTCAGGCTCTAATCGTTGAGGCACATCATCCACTACAGGTTCGGGTTCGTAAAGTGGGGAAGTCGGTTGGTAATTCTATAAAAAAAAAGTGCGGCGGAGATTCAAAAAGTGAGTGGGATTTTATTTTCACGAGCTGAATTACCAAGAAAGGTGCCCTCATCCTTTTTCTCTAATTGACAATTGTCTTGTATTACAGCCCCAATTGGTTTCAACCACGTTGCCTTTTTTCAGATATGAAACAATAGAGCTTACCTTTGCATCTTGTTGATACATCAAGTTATTGTCCATCATAAAGGAGGAAGGGTGATGGAGAAGAATAGGTGCTGCATTGAATTGATTGTTGCTGTGATTGTTACTATTGGAGTTGTTGGTCATCATTGTTGTGTGAGTGTGAGCCTTGGTGTAAAGGTTTAATTGGATTGTTGGTGTGAGGAGAATGAGATATTACTGGGTTGATGATATATATATATATAAATAAGTTATACTAATTTTGTGTTTTGTCTAAATGTATGAATGGAAGAAGAAGAAGAAGAGGGATGATAATAAAATGACAAGATAGAAATAATAATCACAAGGAAGCCAGTCGATGGATTTTCGTTTGTCAAATGTCAAAAAAAGAAAAAAAAAGGTCTATGAAGAAGCGAATAGGGATGATTTTTTTTGTGTTTCAGGTCGAGGAGGATGGAAAAGAAGATAAAAGGAGACGGAGAGAAGGAAGGATAGAGGGAGGGCGAATGGTGAAAAGGACTAGTGAAGGGAATGGGTTGGTGAGAAAATAAAAAAAAAGTGAAGAAGAATGAAAACAAGAAAAGAAGAAGAAAAGAAACAAAACGTGGCAAAAAAGTAAATAATGTCATAGAACACGATAACACATGTTTCTTGGTAAAATAAGGAGAAAAAGTGGACCCTATGAGGTATGAGAACGAATGAGCTCGTCCGCTGAGCATATGCGACATAATGATGATGATTTTTTTTTTGAATTGCCGCCTTTGCCCTGAATTGTTTTCCTAGTGGATGATGTATAATAATAATGATGATTATTACTGTATAATGACAATAATAGCAAATATCATTAGAAGGTAGCACAACATGTGAACACCATCCGTTTTTCTTTTCTCATCCACCGTCATGATCCTATCATTATCATCATCGTCTCCCCAAAACCCGTAAGACTCTTTGGGGAAAAAATATAGGTGATACAGTTCTAATGACGAAGATCGATAACCATTCGTTCCCACCAGCCGAGAAAGAAGCTAACAAGTACTAATACTGGTGATAATAAAAAAATCAGTACTGGGTCTTCCGAGGTCATCTCGTAAAATTTTGAAATTCCGCTTCGTCATTTTTTTTTATTATTATTTTATATTTTATATATAGATTTCGTAAAATAATTTGAGGCTTGTAATAGATTGAGCAATGATCACGCACAGATATATTCATTTTGCCCCTGGCCACCAAGCACAAAAGACGGCGTTTGAACGTCTGCGCCTTGCCTTGTATGTGGAGTTTGAAAAAGAACATCTTTTGGTCCCGCCTCTCTCCGTCTGTCCGTCTCGTTTTTCGGAATTTAAAATAATACATTGTATGGGCGTGTGTGGGTTAGGGCCTAGTGTGGGTACACCAATCACATATGATCCAAAAAAAAGGCTTGGTGTAAAAAGATAATTGTAAAATAAAGTAGAGAATATCAATTATAGAGGACGTTTGATTTACTATGCCTAAAAAAAAACAACCAACAACTACAACAAAGACAGCAAAGAATACATAGTATTTAAAAAGAGAGACAATCGACTTTATTTGGATCAAAAAGTGCTGTGGATATAACAAATGCATTTGAATCAAATAATCAGACTATAAACTAAGCTACACTAAACTAATCAGAATTTTTATTCAAATCGTCCAATGTTGGGCCATCATTGAAGTTCAGTGGTCTTGGTATTCGGGTTGGTGACCATAAGCCGATACTTGAATCGCCTTCACTATCACCAAGAGCAAACCAGCCAACCGCCATGCCAAACCGAATCGTATTTGCCATCACCTATAGCCAGCCACCATCAAACCACCAATTTGGTTTACCTCCAAAATAAATTCAGGTCATCAAACAAGTTCTAGCATTTCATATAAAAAAATAACGTGCTCCATCACGGAATATTTTTACATTACCTACGACATCATCAAAAAATCCAAAATGGAGATAAAAAACCATGTTCCAAATCAAGAATCCCAAATGACGGGTAATGCCATGCACTTTGTAAAACCCTTTCGAAAATAACACTAATCCTGTAACAAAAAAGGAATCTATAAACACAATGAGACAATGAAAGAAGGATGAAGAATAAAAAGGGGAGGGATTCATATATAAAAAAAGAGGGAAGAAGAAGAAAAAAAAATGGGGGCAAAGTCTCGTAAGAGACTGATGGATTTTAAACGCCGATCACATAATATTTAAAATCAGCCGTAAGAGTAATGTATAAAATCACCATTACCTCCCTCTAAAAAATTCGTCAACCAACTTTTTCTTTACAGCCTGTCGGCGGTACCCTGCGGGCAGCTTCCCCCTCCCTCAATCACCAACACTTTTTTATTTGATTTATATCACCCAACCCAACTCCATCGCCCAAAAAAAAGAGCCAAGTATCTCAAGGGTATGTTTTATATTAGTGGTCCTTGGGTGGTTAGATAGGTAGATGGAGCGATAGAGGCGAAAAACACCCCAACTGGGCCATTTCTGGCTGTACGTCACTATATGTTGACGGCGCCGCCTCGGATGCTTAATATGAAATGTGTGGTAAACTCGGGACCATGTTTCCAAGTGTCCCAAGTGTCCCAAGTGTCCAGTATTTGATTTTATTTTTTTATTTTTATTATCATCATTGTTATTCCATCATGATTAATCTGAGTCAAACGCCGCTCTGAATATTTAAGTATGCACATTGCAAGGGTATATTAAATATTTAACTCTATTCTGGTTACAAGGTTTTCATCGCTTGATGACTAGTGAGAAATAATAATTGATCCATTGTGGGTGGGCAAGTCAACCGAAAAAGAAAATCACAGTATGAGGAGGAGGAAGCACGTTGTTGTTGTTGTTGTTGTTGTTGTTGTTGTTGATGTTGATGTTGTTGTTGTAGTTGCTGTTGTTGTTGTACCAAAGTATGCCACTGTTGATCTTTCTCTTGCTGTTGAGAAGCAATTTCAAAGCAACTACGATTTGTTTCATATGTCAATGTCCGAAGGTGCGGGAACAGGGCGATTAAATGTAGTAATATGGCCTGAGATGAAAGTGGTGCCGTCATATATTTTGTCAGTTTCACATGACGCAATGCATTTCCCACTAGTGCTGCTGGTTTTTTAGCATGATAATAATAAGGTTGGTGACGCCGCTGCTGTTTATGACAAAGTGAATGAGTTGCTGAAGCCTGATTATTCTTCCAACGACACATTTGGATCAAATCATCCTGATTCATGCATGCCATATCATAAAGCTCCAATGTATGTAATGAAGAGCATTGAGAAATAAATGAATAAAATGCCTTTGCCGAGATAGGTGAGTGGGTGGTGTCATTCGCGAGCAAAACAAGAGACTCCAATCGAGGCCAGGACCGCGTCATGATCAGAAGAAGGGCATCATTCACAGCAGCATGATGACCCATAAAATGTTTCATATTAGGGCATGCCTTTATTAGCGCTTGGAGTAGGTCGGATCTGGGTATCGTTGGTATTGCTGCTGATGACGTTGAGAAGGCAAGGGGTTTATCGGAGGTGAACCCGGCACTGCTACCAGCAATAATCGTCGCTGTGGTGTCGTCATCCGTGTAATTATTGTGATAAATCCATGTTGTTAAATATCGTCCAGCGCCAAAAGTAATCAACATTGTAAATAAATTCGTCATTGCCCAATCCAAATCACAATAAGTAATTTCAACCCGAGCCAATTTTATTGTGCCTGATAAGAGTCGTGCCAAAGTGTCCGATAAAATGTCATACAATCGAAAATCATGTTTGATATATTCCATGCGTCGACGATCCAGCGTCAATGTGCGTAGTTGAGAATAGAGGGGAATCATAGCATTGGTGGTGGCGAGAGAGACAAGAGTTTCTTCAAGAAAATCGGAATAGCAGTGGCGAATATTCAAACTCCGCACCGGGATCACTTTTGTTTTTGTGCCTTGGCGCTCGATCCACTGTAATGCTTTCACCAACATTTTTAACTCCATGTATTCCAAATCTATTTCTTGATATAGGTAAGGGTCTGTACAAATATCATGCCATGATTTACATACTCTATTGAAAAAAAAGATGATTGATAAGGAGGCGGAAGTAATTTTTTTAAAAGGCAAGACTTACAATAATGTTTCCCATCGACTGGGAAATGGTACGCTTTTGATGATTTGGTAAAGTAAAGAGGTTGGTAGCAATTGAATGGACATGAAGGTAAGAAATGGAAAGAGGGGATAAAAAAAGGGGGAGGGGGAGGCAAAAGTGGCAAGGAGAGAAAAAAGGAAAAATAGTGGGGACCAAGAAAGAGAAAAAAAAAGGTTCTTTTATATATAAATACGGTGAGAGAGACATGACCGCTTAAAGCGCGATTTTACCAAAAGATCGCCCATTTATCTATTAGCATGACCAATCACATCTTTCGAGGTCTCACTTTTTCCCATATTTAATCTCCGCTAGATATCGATTCAGGGCAGATATTTCAGAAAAAACAATAAATCCCTGGTTTTCTGTCATTATTGAAGGAGATGACAAGAGTGAGGATCATGATGACATTTTACTTGATATAGGTTTGTTTTTTTCTAAAAAAAACAAGAAAAAGAGAAGTAGGATGTAGGGATGAACATTTGATATAATAGTATTGGTTTTTTGACCAAGATGATGATATTATATAAATGAATGAAACCAGCTAGAGGGTCAGCGAGGCTTTTAACTGGTTATATAAAAAAAGGAGAATGGATTTCTTGTTCTGGACGACCAATCAAACGATTTTCACTTTGAAACAAAAACTTGATTGGAATTCGCTTGAAGTCTTGTTTTTAAACGCCGCCATTTGTGAAAAGGGGAAGATGAATAGGCTCAGAATATTTTCCAAACAATATTGAAAAAAGGGGGGGGAGAGAGGGTCTCCACCAAAAAAAGTAGTTGGTGAGACAAAAGGTTACACACATAGAAAATAGAATGGAACGATGCTTCATATAATATGATACAAAGTGCGTGTGTGTGTGTAATCTTCATATCCCACCGAGGCACAAGAAAAAATACTCTAGGCTGTTTTTTTTTGACAAGTATCAGTGTTGCTCATAATAAATAATCGTAAAAAGGGGAAGTGGTGTTGCTGGGTGATTACACTCCTGCTTTTTTGGTTAAGGTTGTTCCTTTTTGGCTGTTGTTTAAAGTTAGTTTGAAGCCCTCCTTTTTTATCTCTTCATTTTTCTTTCCTTCTTTATTTATTTCCCTTCAAGCTCATTTTTTTATTTTTTTGCTTTTCTTTCGCTTTTCTCTCATTTTTTTTTATTTTTCTCTCATTTTATTATTATTATTATTATTATTATTATTATTTCCCTTCACACAACTACTACCAACGCAACACATATCACGCAACTTTATTTGTCGAGGTAGTAGTAATTTATATCATCACTTCTCTTTCTATATCGGCGCCCCCCTTTTTTTAAAAAGACATCCATTGAGGGCGTGTATGTTGTATTATAGATTCTTATCACTGTATCACCAATATCATCACCATCTCCACTACCGCCACCCTCATCAACATCAACCATAAATAAAACAATCTTCAAGTCTCCTATTTTTTGAATGACTTCCATCCCCACGACACTCTCCACCATTTCTTCACACCCCGTGGCCGAGGAATTGACAGAAGAACTCGATCAATTATTGGATGTATTTTGTTCCGACGTACAACAACAATTCTGTTTAGATCAACATGTAGCAACCCAACATCAATTATCCAACATCAAAACTACTATTCAACACGCACGTACCTTATTAAATGGAAAATGGCTACTGGATCCACACCAACAACAACAACCACTCGATGAACAAACTCGACAATCGCATATCCAGGTACGACAAACTGTGATGCGAACTTGTCTTGAAATGATCGATTCTTATCAAGCCATTGCACATCAACGTCAACTACGCAATCTACCGGAAGGACAAGCGACAAAATGGATGCATGTGGATTGGCAACAGCTCAGCCAACGTTTCGATACCAAGGCAAGGGAACAAACACAATGGACTCAGCTTTTGACCAACCTCAAAGAACTTCAAAAGGCGTGGGAAAAGAAACCTCAACAACAAGTCAACAAAATCATACATTCCTTCCTCATGACCACTTTTGATCCACCTACCGGTTGCCATGTCGTCGTCGTCGATCGTCATAATTATGCTCAGTTGGGATTGAAACGCAAAGCTATTGGATCAAGGCAACTGGTGTTTGAATGCTATCTTTTATCTCGTCAAGATCAAATGGCCATCGTAGGGGATCTCTGTCAACGCTTTGCTACTGTCTTTGGTGAAAATGCGCATCACAACTTGGCTCATATCGATGCTCAACTCAAACGTGGCCAGCCTCATGATTTACAAATCAAATGTCAAGCCTTGTATCATCAATTATTTTTACCCTTGGATCTCCCTTCACCTTCCACCTCTTCTTCTGCTAACAATAAATCATCTCAACGCTCCTCTTTTATTCTGGGCGCTGAAAACCAACCACCATCATCATCTCCACAGTCACAACAACCACAATCTCAACCTACTTCCTACCTCGATCCGTTACAACAGCAACGTGTCGATCAATGGTATGCAAATCAAGATCAGCAGCAGCAACAAACGACTCGAGAACAGCAACTTGCTGACGACCAACAAGAAGATTTACCACCAAGCACGCCACCACCACCACCTCCACCACCCACTACCTATCATCATCATCATCATCCATATCACCCACACGATACTCCAACAGCGGTAAAATCACCACCTCCTCCTCTACTCTTAGCCCCAACGGTGGTGCCGATGACTCTACGCCCTACACCTTTTATAGATACCACCAGCCTGACCTTACAGCACATACCTCTTCCTAGTTTTATTCCTTCACCATGGCAGTGGCCCGATCTACTCAAAATGCGCCAGCCTTATCGTCCTTTACTTTTTGGCTTGATCAAACGTCGGAAAAAAAAGGGCAACGGCGGTAACGGGGGCTTTTTTTATCGTCTTCGTCATTTATTTTATTCACCATCACCAAAAAAACAACCTTCAATGACTTTTGCGCGCCCTCCTGCCACCACCACCACTGATGAAACAACCACCACCACCACCAACACCAACACACCATTATCACCACCATTACCTCCAGCAGCCATCATGTACCCAGTCTTTGCCAGTATCTCCATGACACAACTCGGACAACATTTTATTTGGACAAGTCAACGGTTTTATCAGGATATCATGTTACATTGCCAATTGAAATACCAACAGGATAGTGAAGTGTTGAAAGAGGTGGGTAGTGATCTAGTGCAAATGTATGCGGCCCTGCAATTGGATATTTCAAGGTTGGCGATGCAACGGGTGGTCACGATTTTACATGAACTTCATACCATGGATCCGCCTGTGGCTTCTGTGGATGCTGCCGATGTCGCTGCTGCTGCCGCTGCTACTACTACTTCTGGTCCTCCTCCGCAATCGGTCATCTCTCTGGAAGGTGTCTAGTTTAGTATTATGTATTTTTTTATTTTTATTTTTATTTGTAGTTTAGAGTTTGCATGATCTCTTTATTTTTATTATTTATTTACATGTGTGTCCCCATTACCATTACCGTTACCATTATCATTATCATTATCATTATTATTATTATTGTTACTATTCTCCCTCACTCTGACTCCCTCTCTTCATCCATCTTCTCCTTACTTTTTTATTTATACTTGTCTAATAAAATCCAATCATTTTTTATCTTTTGTCTTCATCGTCTTCATCTTCAGTGTAATATCATCATAATATCACACAGTGTACACCAATAACCTTAAATTATATATCATCTCTGGTGATCTCCGAAAAGAACATGGGAGGTCTACCAAAAATAGCAATCAATAAACAAAAGTGCCTTTCACCAAAAATAACTTTGTGCTACCTTTTTTAAGTCGTTGGTCGGGATTTTGAACAATTGTGATGGGGGAACAAACATAGACTGGTGTTATCGGACGCAACGGTAAAAAAAAGTGTCATATATCAGAAAACGGCGTACGGTATACAGGTAGTTTGATTTTTACCCC
>JAFHAR010002211.1:26782-38732 GCA_019677225.1 Absidia healeyae | reverse complement strand
AAAAAAAAAAAAAAAAAAAAAAAAAAAAAAAAAAAAAAGTAAAGGCAAAGCAGAAGAAGAGACAAATTATTTCGGTCGGGTTGTTTGTTCCTAAAAAGTTATTTTTTCAGGTCGGCGTTTTTTTTAGGGGGAGGCGGAACAGAAAATTTTACGCGTGAGGTGATTACCATAAGTGGTCAAATTCATGTTTATGCTACATTGTCATCACCTGAGACAGAATGGTTTCAATGTCATCTTCAATGTAGCAGAAGCAACAACTGCACCCTCACAATTCTCACGCACGTTATTGATTCTTCGCAGTGTCTCTACAATTTGGTGTCCAGTGCGGAGTTTAAAACAACTGTGGTTGGTCATCGATCGACCAGCTCCAAAACCAGTGAGTATCCATACATAGTTGTCTTCCTCTTGATCTTCTGATTCTTGCAAGGTCAGTCGACACATTGTATTTCCTGAGGACGTCATCGTAGTCTGAATAATCGAGCCCAGCCTTGGATCAGGACCTTGTCAAATCTTGTCAATATCATGTTGAATCAACCTGTCATAAAAATCAAGATCCACACCTTTGGTACCGGCTTCAGGGTAATCTTTCGTCACATCGATCCGATAATCCATTACCAGGGTGACCCTTTCTAAGGCTGCCAAGAGATAGTCAAACCCACCGTCATCCAATGGCCACCAGATCATTCATTATAGTTATAATCCGCTTGAACAACGATCTATTTTAAAGGACAACGGACAAGCACAGAAAACGTGTTGAATGATAGGAGTGGACACCAATATAGTACAATTTTGAGTAATAATAATAGTTGCAGTCGGCATTTGAAATAGTCTCCAAAAAAGGTTTCCGTGTACAAATGCAGAACTGACTCACCCTACACAGTAAACAAAATCGGCATATTTCATTCTGACATATTTGTAATAGACCAACACAGAGTCAAAAAAAAATCAAAAATCAAAAATCAAAAAAAAAAAGTATATAAACGGTTTTTATTTGGAGAGTATAAAATAAAAGCTAAAATAAGTAAATATAAGTTGCTAAAATAAGTACATATAAACTGCTAATATACTATATCATACTGTATCTAATTCATAGGCTTGCGGACCATTTCATCCCTGGCAGGGCCAACACCAATCCAGTCAACTACAGTAATATAAAATTGAGATGCAGGTGTGAGCAAACGTATACAAATTAATAGATCTTATCCTTCCTTTTTTTCTTCTTACCAGGAACACCGGTTTCCTTTTCAATGAATTCAATGTATTTCTTGGCGTTTTCAGGGAGATCGTTCCAGTCACGGCACTTGGTGATATCAGATTGCCACCCAGGGAGTTCAACGTATTCCACATCAATCTTTTCAAGGACACTGAGATCAGCAGGGAAAGTTTCCAAACGTTGACCCTGCAAAAGATATCCAACAGCAACCTTGATAACAGGCAAAGCATCCAAAATGTCCAATTTGGTAATATTCAGAGTAGTGTATCCATTGATCATGTTACTATAATTGACGACAACAAGATCTAACCATCCACAGCGACGTTTTCGGCCAGTAGTCACACCATATTCATGACCAACAGTTTGGAAATGCTCACCAATATCCTATTACCCGTGCAAATAAAGAAAATTGCTGTTAGATATTTATTTTCAAATCATTCATGATCACCAGATATCAGAGAAAAACTTACATTCAGTTGTTCAGTCGGGAAGGGACCACCACCAACGCGAGAAGTATAAGCCTTTACCACACCGATGCTACTCTTGATGGAAGAAGGAGGAACACCAAGGCCAGTACAAACACCACCGACGGCAGTATTGGAAGAGGTGACATAAGGGTAAGTCCCGAAATCCAAATCCAACATGAGGGCATTGGCGCCTTCGACCAAAATCTTTTTGTTTTGTTTGAGGGCATTGTACAAGTAGGCTACACTGTCGATGACATAGGGACGAAGACGATCAGCCAAAGTCTTGTAAAGCTTCAATTCCGCTTCCACATCGTAATCAAAGATACCATAACGCTTGTATTTGTTGTTGACCATTGTACGGAACCGTTCGCTAAAATCTTCAAAGTTGTAAAGGTGATGCACACGGAGACCAGAGCGAGAAGCCTTGGAGGAGTAAGCGGGACCAATACCTTTGCCAGTAGTACCAATGCTACCTAGACCCAATTCCTTTTCCTTCAAACCGTCAATGCGTTGATGAAAGTCAAAGACAAGATGAGCACGATCCGACACAAATAAGCGACCTTCAGTGTTTAGTCCCTTGGATTCCAATGTTTCCTTTTCTTCAAAAAATGATGGTAAATGGACAACCACACCAGCACCAACCAAAGCAGCACAATTGGGATTGATCAAACCTACGAACAAAGCAAATAAATCATGCTTTTTGAGACACGTTTCTATTTTTGGTCGGGCAAAGTATATCATAAAAAAAAAGTGTTTCTTACCAGAAGGCAACATGTGAAAATCGTACTTGACATCACCAACAACAATAGTATGCCCAGCATTGTTGCCACCCTACATATATAAAGAAGATAAAAAGATAAAAAGTGAGCAAGTTTTTCGTGAGCATTTACCTGTAAATGAGCACTATCTTTAGTTTTTTTCTTACCTGGCAGCGCGCACAAATGTCGGCTTCGGCACACAGTATATCAGACAATTTACCTTTGCCTTCATCACCCCAAACGGCACCAAGCACGACAGTAATTTCACCAGGTTGCAAAAGAGAAGGCATAGTATTTCATAAGCTTGGAAAAAAAAAAGAAAAAGAAAAGGCCAAACAAAAAATCCTAAAATAAAAAAACTAAAAAAGCGGAGTGTAAAATAAGATGGGTACATGATTCGGAGTAAAAAAAAGCCTTGGATAAGTCATAATGATAATATTTCAAAAGTGAGATGCGTTTTATTGATTCATGTTGTACATAAAATAGAGATGTAATAAATAATGTGGGAAAAAAGAAGGGGGGGGAGGAAGTAGGGGATAAGAGAGGGAAGACTAATACTAAAACTAAGGCAATCTAATCTATCGCTGTGCCTTTGCCTTTGCAATAGCCGTCTTGGATTCCTTTCTGAAGTAATCTTTTCGTCGTTCCCGGTCCTTAATCACGTCCACTTCAGCAATCTTGGCCTTCTTCTTTTCGTATGCTTGTTGACGTTCACTGTCCTTGAGTTTGCGTTTGAGGTTCTTTTCATTTCGTAAGGTGTTGAGTTGTTGCATGAGCGTGTAGATTTTCTTTTCTTCAGGCTCCAATACCACAGCGCGTTTGGCCAAATAGGATTTCTTGCTGGCAGCTTTTTGAATTTTGGGTTTGGATGCAAAGGGAAGATCAGTTTGTAATGACTTGGGAATCTTGAGAGTGTTGAATCGTCGAGTTTGTCTTTCAATTGGCTAGATAGTAAAAATAAGGATAAAAATTGATGAAGATTAGTATTCAGTCATCTGTAGTCAACGCATGTGGAAATGTATATGTTTACCTTGTAAGTAGAATCCACATTTTGAGGTGCGTGTAGTTCCAAATCCCGACGAACTTGACCGGTCAAACGCATGCCTTGCCATTCGGATTTGCTTGATAACAGTAATGAGGTCACAGGGTTGTAAAACTTGCGTGGCTTGACAGGGTACCATGCACGAAGGAAGACGATATCTATATAAAATAAAATAAAAAAAGTAAGAAATCAAGTTCATGCGTCGATCAACTCCGCTTGATATAAGGTTTTGTTCTTACCACTCATCAAAAGCTTGTCTTCAAAGGTTGCACGGAAATTACCATCAGGTTTCTGTATATATATAAAAGAGTTGAGTCAGTAGATGCTTGCATAAAGATCCTCACCCACTCATCCAACCAAAAAAAAAACAAAAAAAAAACTGTTCTTACCGGTAAGGGTTTCTTGACTTGACCACGAATGCCAGACACAGTTCGGATGTTAGCACCTTCAAATTTAGCAACTTCCAATGACGACGTAAACATATCCTTGATGAAAGCCGTATTCTTGTAGACCTTGGTGGGAGTACCAGTCAATTTCAGTTTCTTGACAATTTCAGAGGCTTGACTAATATCGACAACCACACCAGTGGCACTGATTCTGAATGATGACTAAAAAAAAAAGGTAAGTAAAATCAACAAAGATCATAAATAATATCGAGATCAAAATAAAACTTACTGTCTTGTTGTCTGATACTGATTGAACAGCACAAAAGCCAGTGTTGGGAGTATGTACAGGACCATAAAAAGTAGCCAAACAATGCATGTGTTCAGGTGTATATTTGAGCATACGGTTGCGAGTACCATCATCCAGGGAGTAGATTGGAATACTTTGGAATCGACGCCAGCCAATAGAGAAGATCAAGGGATCATTCGTCTTGAGAATCTTGCGATGCCATCGATGACGCTTGAGACGCACTTGTACCAGACCAAACTGATCTTCAGTAGTCAGCAAACCACCAATCAAAACAGGATACACTGGGTCAAAGTTTTCAATGAATTCATAGGGGACATCCTTCAGTAACAAACGGACATAGCTTCCAGGTCGATAGCCTTCTACCAAAGCACGAGTGTGTACATCGTCATCTGCAAATTCTTCGCGGTTGGTGACCAATTGTTGAGCGATTTCGGCCTTCTTCTTTTCATAAAAGTCCATTTTGTTTTGACCATCTTCATCATCGTATTCTTCATCAAACTTTTTCTTGAGTTCTTCCTTGCGTTTGGCGATACGAGCACGTTCAGCTTCGACAGGATCCATGTCTTCATCTTGATCGTCAGCACCATCGTCTTGCTTTTCTTCCGAGTTTTCAAGATCTTCAAAATCGCCAAAGACCTCTTCCTGTTGTTCAGTACTTCCATCAGCAGCATCAATGTCACCAGTGATAAATCGGTTACGAATAGAGTCAAGTACCTATGATAAAGTAACATGAGTGAGTATGATAATAGGTACCACTGATCATCAAATCTGTTCATTTTCTCTTTTCTATAATATACTTACGTCTTCGTCATCCCATTGTTCTAAAACTTCAGTAGTAGGTTGTTGTTTTGAGGAATCCATAACTTGAACCATATTTTTTGTGGGATCCGTTTTGAGAGAGAAGAATTCGTCATCATCGTCACCGCCTTGGCTGTCATCGTCACTTTCTTCATCCCCATCTTTATTGTCTCCGTAATTTCCAATGGCGATATCTTCAGGAGTCAAATCTTCATTGTTGTAAATCAAAGACATGAGGTTGATGCGTCGGTGGTTGTGGAACATGTCGCTGGCTTTTTCTTTGAGGTTGGCCTTCCATCGTAGTTCACCGGCCAATCCTGCGGAGTCGTCTTCATCATTAGAGCCAAGAGTTTGTCGTCGTCGACCATCCACATTGATCATTTCTTCATCGTCTTCCTCTTCACCAAAGTCACTGTCGCTTTCAGCAAATTCGATTGTATCTTGACCAGTTTCATCGTCAGCACCAGTATCACCTTTTCTAGGGATGTTGCGAGTGTCGAATTTTGTCAATGAGTGTCCACGGCGGGGAGCATCGTCATCATCATTGTCGCTTTCTTCCATGTCGTCATCTTCTTCTTCATCATCGTCATCTTCATCGGCGTCGCTATCCATTTCTTCGTCCTGATCACCGTTTCCGAATACAGCACGTCGTCGTTTGCGTCCAGTATCATCCTCCTCAATCAGTTCAGTGATACCTAAAATAAAAACCTCAAGTTAGCCAACATATTCCACACCTAATTCCTCAGCTGATTTTTTTTGACTTACCACTTTCTTCTTCACTATCAAGGTCCCCAGCACGCATAGGCGCAGAATGCGAGAAGATACGAAGTTCAGATTCAGCCAGCTGAGAAGCAAGGGTATCTGGAGCATCTTGCAAATCCATGACCATTCGTTCACCAGGACCAGCGGGGACAGTTTCTTCTTGATCCATTTCTTGACCACCATCACTGTTTTCACTATCACTATCCTCATCGTCACCGTTTTCATTCTTTTGCTTTCGTTCCGAAGGTGCCAGTGCAGATTTCTTTGTAAAGTTACCAGGGACATTGATATAGACGGCATCTTTGTCGTACATGACACCACCAACATCAGACATGGGAGCATAGATCAGCTTGTATTTTTCATCCAACCGCTTTCGTTCCTTATCAGGCAAGGCACAAGGATCAGGTAAAACAGAGACATCGGCTAAAGTATGATCACCAGCACCAGGAATGTGAATACGCATATTGGGCTTGAGGTTTGTACCACGCAAGTAACCATAAAGGGTCACTGTACGATCACAACGAGGGTTTTGATGTATCAGTTCAGGGTCGGTCAAGTCTTCCACACGATCTGCCACCACATAAGGATGTGTATTGCGCCACACCAGGGGACGGAATTTCATCACCGAGATAAATCTTGCCAAGTTTTGGATTTCCATGTTGGGGTAACGTTCGTGGATGATACCAGACAAGTAGAAGAGTTTGGCACCGTGATAAATTTCAGTCCAGAAACGATGCTTGAGACGCTTTTTCGTAGCCCGGAGTGATTTGTTGTTGCGGAATTTGTCCAGATGTGACAAAATACCCATCACCTTGGGGAAACCGTGTGATTGAAGAATATTCAAGAATTCAAATGTTTCCTATAAATAAATAAAAAAAGAGATATAAAGTGAGTCAATCGTTATTTATCATCCACCTCCCCCCCACACACACACTCACGCCATGCTATCAAAAAAAAGGTCAGCCTTACCATTTCAAAACCGAAACTAGCATCAATCATCAATAAAACCAAATCAGCGATCTTTGCAACATCAATCATAGAGTTCATATCGTTGGCACATTCAATAAAGGTAAGACGTCGTTTTTTACCTAAACAAATAAAATAAGATAAGTTGCTGGTTTTTATACAAGATCTAACAAACGATCCTCACTTACCACTGACGACAGTAATGGGACCCTTGATTTCGTGAAGGTTGTGTTTCGTATAGCGCTTAACAAGAGATCGAATCAGAGTAGATTTTCCAGACTATAACAAAAAAAAAAAAATAAATAATGAGATCTCAAATGCTAATATTCATTACACTAGTTTTTGTTTTTTGATTCTTCAATACTTACACCAGGAGGACCAACGACAGCGATCACGACAGGAGGAGCTTCCAGAGGTGTACGATCTACTTGAGGGACATGGAGTTTCTTTTCGCCCAGTTCAACATTTCGTCGTGCAGCCTTTTCTGCCTTCTTTGCACTTTGGAAAGAGTATGCCTATAAAGTCAATAGAATCAGATAATAAAACAAAGAAAGTCAGCGTCCTTTGATCTTTGTCCGTCATCGATCTGTTTGTAAATTCTTCATGTTTTCTTACCTTTGGGTTGCTTGATTTTTTAGCATTGGAGAATTTGTCCTTTTTCCTTTCAGCCTTCTTTCCGCCCTTCTTAGCCCGATGAGCCTTTTGAGGTTTGTCTTCCATTTTCGAATAAAGAGATCAGCCAATGTGGAAAGAAAAAAAAAGAACAGGAAAAAAAAAATTACAGGAAAAAAAAAATGAAGGTGGATGGAAGCGGAATTTTAAAATTTACGAAATTTAGTGGAGGAGTCAAAGCCACCGGCTGGAAAAAGAAAACAGGTTCCTGAATTTTGCCATAATTGGATAACAGTATGGGCAAATTCTGAGCAAGAAAACGTATTAGGTCGACCGAAAACATAACTCCCCGCCCCTGCCACTACTGCATCCTCCAGCAAACTTCTGACTACATCGAACTGCACAGTCAAGCAGTAGATGACATAAATATGTCCTCAGATAAAATGATGTTTGACTATTTATCGCGATGCGATATTGTACTGTACCATTGTCTCTTCCTCTTGGTTTCGGCCAACTAATCCTTGAAATTCAGACACAATAGTTTACCATTCTATGTTACTGGCAGCGAATTTGAGATACATATATTGATTGGCTTCAATGGGTGTATTAGGGACTTCCTTTGAATGAACTTTATAACAAGTACATGATCGGTAGTGTATGTAAGCTTACGGGAAAGTTAAAAAGAAGATGGTATCATATGGAGGTAGATGGTGGTAACCATTTTGCATTTCGAATGGAGTACTCAGCGCAGCATCTGTGGCACATAGAATTCATTCGCCGATCAATTCCAGCCAGAAAACGGCTTCGCTTAAAATTTGGCGCCCGACAATGATTTTGTGAAGAAATTCACGCCCAAAAAAGCATACTTTTTCTGGCCTCAGTCATATCGTGTAGGTTAGGGTAGAGTAGGGTGATAATATTTTTAAGATACCCAAAGCCTATATATGAAACTAGGAGGTATTTGAAGAATATCTGTGGTACCTTATATCATAGAGAAATCTGTAAAATGGTCCCTACAACGTCATCAACACACCTGGGCTGAAATATTAGGATATCATCGACAAGGCGGTACGTACCGTCAATATACAGCGACCTATGGTCCGTTTTTCGTGTTTTTCACCTTCTGCGCCCCAGATACCAACTTATCCACTCAAGTCTGGTTAATAGAAAACATGGCACAAGGTTTCCTACACACTTTATATTAATCACCCAAAACACTAGCGTCAATATACAGCGAGTTAGAGCCTCATTTTCAAAATTTCAAAAAATCGAAAAATTTAAGGTACCCCCTTCGTCGAATTGGATTCAGGGTTAAATTCTCCAGCTAAAAAAAATAAATTTTGGCTGTGAAATTTAAAAAACAAAAAAAAAATCCATTTTGTTCGATTTTTTCTTTTTTGCTCCAAAATCATAGTAAATGACCGTGAAGGCCTTTAGACACCTTCTACAGCCTATTTGAGTTGAATGGACTCATTTTTACTAGTAAATGGTCGTGAAATGGTGTCTACGGCTTAGTTGGCGCTATTTTCTTGATCTTCGACTCTGGCGCCTGAGATGCCAACTTTTCCGCCCAAGGTCGGCTAATATAAATATGGCCGTGGGCCTGCGGCATACTTCATATTAGTCACCGAAGACGGTGGTATCAATATACAGTGAGTTATAGCAGCGTATGACCTGATTTTCATGTTTTTCGCCTCTAGCACTTCAGGTACCGCCTTGTCCACCCAAGGTTGACTAATACCCTACATGGCCCCGAGTTTGCTACGCACTTTATATTAATCATCCAAGACGTTGGCGTCAATGTCCACCCCGAAGGCACATTATTTTAGGACAACCTTTATTTGTGGCACTGAATCTAACGTAGTGGTTACATGATGACGTATGTAAGGCGATAAATAGTATATGGGATTTTTGTATTATTGAAAAATCGACAATACATGTCATAGCGTATATATATTTCCACAAATAGGTTACACAGACATGCAATTTAAAAGGAGATGCTGAACATTACAACTTGAAGTTCCGATTTGCCTCTTTCTTTTTCTATTTTTTTCAACATATACCTCAACCCTAAATTACCAATGACGGATTCATCAGCAACTGTATCCGATGCTACTGAACGGACACGTTTGCTTGACTCATCCAACACGACATCGTCATCCTACAACACTCAAGTACAAATAGAAAACCAACGATCGGAACGTGTGGTGGACATTTCATTGGAACATGAACCTACGGTGCCTTTGGACGAATTGACAGATTACATTCAACATCTCTTAGTTTTTAAACAAAATCAAAACCTCAGTCACCAAATTCCATCTTCTCAAGACATTATTGCTAGCGAACAAGACCAAGATACACAAGGCCGTATATTGGAAACACCTCATCAAAAGCATAAGAAAAGGGAAATTTTTGCTGATGCTTTACGTTTTGCTACTGATCAATGGAGGGAAAACCAAGGCATTACCAAACAAGACATTCATGAATCGGTCACTGGTGGCTCTCCTTCATCTGGACAACCTCTTATTTCACAGCGACAACAACAACAACAACAGGTTTTACCATTACCACTAGTGGAACCTCAATTTGATTCTGTGGTTGGTGTTTGGGATGTAGCCAAAAATGCTTCTGTTTGTGCTGTGTTGGGCCTATTAGTTGAACGCCGTCAAAGGAAAATTACCATCTCGGCAGATGTTGACAATGATGCTGCCTTGCAACGATTGGCTCTTTCTACTTTGGAACATGGCATGAAACAGACTTCGGCAAAGAACATGACTCGTCAAGAAATGTTATTAAGACCTTGGCTTGGGGACAAATCAGGTAAAAAATAAAAATAAAAAAAACCACGTTATCTCACAATTCTTACTATACCATTTACTTATCACACTCTATTCATTTGACTTCTAGCTATTCAATGGGCCGTAGAGAATGATTGCTCTATCTTTTTGGATGATGAACAGGTGCAAGATTTCATCAAGGTAAGAAAACAGAATATCATGCTGGGACTAGATTTATTTTGTTCATGTTTGATTTTTTTTTCCCTTCTATTATGGAAATATAGCAATCATGGCTTTACGGGGACATTGATTGGGAAGCAAATCGACACCATCCTTTTCAAGTGTGGAACACTACTCCTTATCAAGACACAACAACAACTGACACTGACGGAGGATGGAAGGCGCTATTCACAAAGGAATTTATTGCAAGCTATCTTGCTCGATGGGCTTCTCCAAGGTAAAAAGAAAAAAAATTACACTGTGTATATACTAACTGTATTTTTTATTATTATTACTGCTTTTAGATACCAATACCTGATTAGCTTATTCACTGCCTTCGTTTATCTTGGTTTTCATTTAGCAACACTTTCTAATGTTGAATACATGGAAGACCACTTGAAATCTTTTGAATACTTTTACTACATTTTGGTGATCTCTGATCTTGTTTTGGAATTATGGAAGGTAAAAAACAAAAACAAAAACAATCAAGCATACCATATTTAGTCATCCATACTTATATGAATTTGTATTTTTTATTATCATCATTAGCTTACAGCAAGTCCTCGCATGGCACTACGAAAACCATCAACCTACCTTTCTTTATCTACTGTCATCTTATTGTTTGTAGGCTTTATCTTCCGAATTTTGGCCTTCTTTACTATTGATTTGCAACCAAAGTACCAAGGACTTTACTTCTCATTCGTGTTGCTTTCTATTGCTACTCCTCTGATGTTCTTTCGGCTATTTAATTGGACGGATGCTCTTTGGTGGCCAGCATACAAGATCAACTATATTGTCGGTCGATGTCTTGCGCAAAGTTTATGGGTCTTCTTCATTGCTCTTGTCAGTCTGATTGGATTTTGGGTGGGTTTATCTGCATTGCAGCGTGATGATATTGGTCCTTGGTTAATGCTTCGCTCCCTGGTACTGGGCGCATTACAGTAAGTATTATATTTTATTTTCTTGGGGATTGGAGGGGGGGGGTGCCGGTTTATTTCAGGGAAATTTCTAATTCTCCTTTTTTTTAGTACACCAGAGATTGAGGAAACCTTATATTATCAACCTCAAGCAGCAAGTATCCTGTTAGTGGTCTATTTATTCATTATGGTGATCTTGATAGGTGCATTGCTCGTCGCTTCCTTTTTATCCACAATCTTATCCTTGATGAAATCTGAATCCTCCTTTGACAAGCTACAGAAGCGGATGGAGGTGGAACGGTGCTCTCAACCTTCATCTTTTGGTGTCTTTGTTCCTAATGTAGCAGTCGAACTGATTGTGGGCTCTATTTTTTGGACCGTCAAGAAAATTTCCCCTGGTGTCAAATTGACTGGGTTGGAACGCTTTCGTCAAGTCATTTGGTTTATTATCTTCTCACCCATTATTTTGGTTATAGGATTAGTTGATTTAGCTTTTTATTTAATTTATTGCCAAAAATAAAATGATTGATTTATCTCTATGTTACAACTTTACCTTCCGTGGTTTGCTGTGCACAATTTTTGTATATGTTGGGATCGTTGGGCGTGTATGCACTCACAATTTCTTTTGGGTGTAGATTTCAGGCGGGTTGTGGGGATATTTTTAGGTTTGCGTTGGACGGGATTTGAATTATCTTTTTTTTTCTTTTCTGTTGGTCTCCGTAAATT
>JAFHAR010002195.1:6478-16783 GCA_019677225.1 Absidia healeyae | reverse complement strand
GGAGGAAAAAAAAAAAAAGGAAGAAGCGCCAGAATAAAAAAATAAGATGCTGAAGATCAAATAGTAAAAAATAAAGATGTCACAAACATTCAAACCCAGATATGGCAGCCAATCGAAGTAAAAGATCTTTCAGGGTTGGTAAATTGACACAAAAAGTGGCCCTGATTTTTAAACTTAATACAATTTCGAACCCACTAAAGAAATATTTCACTTCCCTCATTATTCTCTTCCCCGCACCAAAAAATGAATACAAATAAAGTAAAAATCAACAATAAGAAATGAATGGACAAGGATAATGAGTATAAATAGTGATCTAAATTGTATGTTCCGCCCTCCTTCCCATAATCATATCAATTTAAAGCAGACGCAGCTAAACCTACTTTCTTATCGTCAGAATCTCATATGAGTCCAGGGACCGAAAAGGCTGATTATCTTTGTCGCGGTCATTTTGTGTCCCTTGCCCGGTTTTGTGTCACCCCTTTCCAATTATATGGACATTATGGTGAAAGATGTCTCGTGATTTGGGAATATATTGCCATAAAATTCTAAAATACCCATTGGTGAGCTTAATAGTAAACTACCTCTGTGTGTAATAAATAAATAATAAATAATAAACATTCATCATCATCATCGTCATTGTCATCGCTACAACAACGTCTCTAGTGCAACCGGATCAAAACAATTGTGTCACACCACCTCCAATATCATAAAAATAAAAAAAGCAGCATGTTTTGTTCAAATACGTACAACCAATTTCTTTTATTTCAGTAAATATCATACAAATAACAGTAAAATAATAATAATAATAATAAATCAACAGCTAGCTATGACGAAAATAAAAACTATAAACTATAACTAAATGTATCTATGGTTTCCTTCGGATGGGTTTGTTCTTGATTACATTGATGATTTCTTCTTGAGTCAGAGTTTCGTATTCCACAAGGGCTTTGGCCAATCGATGTAGTTCTTCTTCATGTGTCGTCAGAATTTCAATCGCACGTTTTTCGCCATCCTAAAAAAAAAACGAAGGGGTATCAGGACATCAATAATAAAAACTGATAATAATAATAAATAAAAATATCGGAGCGAGTCTTACCATCACCAAGTCAGTAACCGCACTTTCGATCAATACCTTTGTTTCCGTACTAAGCAGTTGCATGTCGTCATTTGAATAGTTGACACATCCCACCTTATCACCCATTCCAAAATTCCGTACCATTCGTCTTGCAATTTCCGTCGCTTTTTTAATATCACTATGAGCACCACTAGTTATGTTGTCCGGGCCAAAGATCATTTCTTCCGCCACCCTTCCACCCATACAAACATCGATCTGAGCAATATATTCCTTCTTGGTATACGAGTCCTATGTGATACAAAAAAAAAGACAAAGTGATGAATATACCGATGCTTCAAAATCGCATAATACCTATTTTTCTATTTTACCTTATCCATTTCCGGTAATTGTATTGTCATCCCCAAAGAACGACCGCGTGGCATAATTGTTGCTTTATGTAAAGGCATTGCCGCCGGAGTGTAGTATGCCAGCAACGCATGTCCTCCTTCATGATATGCCGTCAGTCGTTTGCTTTCATCCGTGATCACTGCACTTTTCCGTTCCGCACCCATGATACTTTTGTCTTTTGCAAATTCCAGATGATCCATCCCCACTGCTTTGGCACCATCCCGACTTGCTTGAATGGCCGCTTGATTCACGAGATTTGCCAGTTCCGCACCACTGAAGCCTGGTGTTCCTCTTGCAATCACACCCACATCCACATTGGGTGCCATCGATATCGTTTTCATATGTTGGTTCAATATTTGTATCCGACCACGTACATCAGGGAGAGGTACATTCACCGTTCGGTCGAACCTTCCAGGTCGTACCAAGGCCTTGTCCAAAAGTTCAGGGAAATTGGTTGCTGCTATAAATATCACACCTTCAGTTTGAGAAAATCCATCCAAGTCCACCAACAGCTGATTCAGTGTTTGCTTCATATAAGATTGATCTTTTGGGTTTCGTTTGGATCCAATTGCGTCGATTTCATCAATAAATACAATACTTGGTGATTTGGCCCTTGCAGCCGCTAGATTGGAAAAAAGAAGGGGGGTCAGTTCAAATTACTAGATATAATCCTTTTGTGTATGATATGTGTTTTATTTTGTATCCTTACCAAATAGCTCCCGTATTCGCTTTGCACCCACACCAACATACATTTCATCGAATTCACTACCAGACATAAAGAAGAAGGGGACCCCAGCTTCCCCTGCCACCGCACGTGCCAGCATTGTTTTACCAGTTCCGGGAGCACCAGTGAGCAAGACTCCTTTCATCAGTTTGCCACCAAGTTCTGTGAATTTCTGAGGATTTTTCAAGAATTGGACAATTTCCTCCAGTTCCTCTTTTGCTTCATCGCATCCTTGGACATCTTCAAATTTGACCAATTGTTGCTGTGAAGGTTCGTATTCCGATTGTGTCGATGATGTTGATTTGAGTAATCCAGAATTTTCCATAGAGAGTGATAATATCGTCAACAGGCAGAATGTATAAGTAAACGTCACACCAATCCATCGTAATGCTTTCCAAAACATGGCACCAGCAGCTATATAATAGAAAGAAAAATACAAGCGTGAGTCCACAAATCCGAACCGTAAGCCTATTTTTTTTTTTACATATGTACCTTCTTCCACCACCACATATACAGGATCGGATTTACTTGTACCCGAAGATTCAGCAGTTGCACCACCACCATTGCCTACGTACACCAGGTCACACAAAGACAGACCAAGTAGAAAAAAAACGGATGATAAGTAAAATACTCAGAAATGTCAGCAACCATTCACAACCATTCACAACCATTCTTTTTTTTTCAACCTACCTTCCATATGTTTCAATATCTCTGGCATCACTTTACCCTCTTGTCCTGTTTCCACCAATGCCGCAATGTATTGTCGATAGCCTTCTTCATCGTGAGCGCAAGTTGAATTTTCAAATCGATCTATGACATCCCTCTGACGCCTTGCCATACGAAGTTCCTATAGGTTTGACAATGATATAAGCAACCACTTCCTTTTTTCGCCTTCGTTTTTATACTTTACCTTGTACAAAAGAGATTGCAAACGAGGATCATTGGGTTGAGCATTGGCATCTTTTTCGAGTCTTGATAGATATTGCCATTGTCGCCTAGCTGGAGGTCCTGTCAGTCTACGTAGTTGTCTCTGGCCAGCCTAAAAAACAAGCAAGAAGAAGAATGAGAATGAGAAGCTGTTTAATGGTATTTCAACGGGAGTTTTTTTTTTTGGGGGTATGTTGACGCAAACCATCTGATACGTTTCTTTTTGTTTTTCAAGTAGCCTTACCAAGTTTGATAAATAGTGAGGTCTGTAGATATCATGATATGGGAAAGTTGAGTTCCATAAACGACGCGTTGTTGTACGATTCCAAAATATCCTATGCTAAATAGTCAAAGATGAGGTACATAATACAACACAAAGATGAGTATAGTGCATGAGTATACATAAAAGGCATCGTTCAAGACGTTTATTGTTTTTGTTCTTACTTTGATGTATTTTCTAAAGACATGATCCATGATATGATTGTAATTGTAAAAAAAAGGGATGTAAAAATGTAAAAGAGAAAAAACGACAAAAGGAAAAAAAAAAAGAAGCGGAAAACCATCAATGTCGGCGTTTCAAATATATACCGTGCATAAAATTCTACACGCATGTACTTGCCCATCATCACCAATAAAAAATCAAACAAGAAATCAATTTTATTAATAAAGAATAAAAATAAAGACAAATATATAAGACAATAAAAAGTAAAAAATCTATGACGAGCTATGAAGTTCCTGTTCTAATAATTCTGAGCTTGCCAGCTGGGAGTGGAGTCTATAGTAAGCTGATTTGTTCTTGAGGAGTTCATCGTGGGACCCTATGGCAATAAAAAAAAAATAGTGAGATACCCTATATGATGGACTGTTTTGTATTATAGTTTACCTTTTTCAATTATGCTTCCAGGAACTCGGCCCATCACCATGATGACATCTATAAAGAGGATATTGAGTGAGCCATACAATCGCCATAATATTCTTTTGATCCATTAATTTACCTGATGCTTGAATAGTAGAGAGTCGGTGAGCAATGGCAAGTACAGTGCATCCCTTCATGGAATCACTCATGGCTTCTTTGACATGTCGTTCAGAATGGACTATATAAATATAAATACATAATAAGTATAAATGATTGAAGGGATGACTTCAGTTGATATTTGTGTCCTTGTCACTTCTTACCATCCAAAGCAGAGGTAGCTTCATCCAACATGAGAATCTATGAATATATATATATATGATACAGCTTGAATAAAAAAGGAATCCAAAAAATACATAATATTCTTTTTTGATAATATTACCTTAGGTTTCTTCAAGATAACGCGAGCAATGGCAATACGTTGTCGTTGGCCACCAGAAACCATGAGTCTATTGTAGTCAAAAGACAAAAAAAAAAGTGTCAATAGCAATGTACATATATATATTATATATATATAAACCACTCTTTTGTAAACCCAACCCTCCTTTTTTTTCATAGTATCTTACCCCCGTTCACCAACAGTAGTATCATACTTGTCAGGCAATGCCATGATAGTGTCATGAATACGAGCACGTTTGGCAGCATCGTACACTTCTTCAGCAGTAGCGTCCGTTCGTCCATAATGAATATTGTAAAAGATCGAATTGTTGAAGAGGCTTGTATCTTGAGGAACCACACCCATACCTTTTCGCAGACTGTCCATGGTCACATCCTTGATATTTTGTCCATCCACATAGATATTTCCAGATTGAGGTTCATAAAAGCGGAACAGTAGCCGTAAAATAGTTGATTTGCCACACCCCGAGTGACCCACAAAGGCCGCCTTGGTACCCGCCGGAATCACAAAGTTGAGATTGTTCAAAATAGGTTGAGTAGGATGATACCCAAAGGTCACATTGTCAAACCGAATCTCACCGCCCTTGTAAACAAATTCCTTGGCATCTGGAGCATCCACCACCAAAGGTGTCCGGTTTTCGAGATCAAACAACGTGTCCATATCAATAAGCGATTGGCGTAATTCACGGTATACCGAACCGAGGAAATTCAGGGGCATGGATAGCTGGAAGACAAGTTGATTCACCATCACCACATCACCCACAGTCATTGTTCCTTTCATCACACCATTGGCCGATAAGAGCATCATCACCGTTAACGCAGTACTGAAGATCGCATTTTGACCCGCATTGAGTGCAGCAAGACTGGTAGCCACCTTCAATGACGCCTTTTCGTACTTTTGTAATGGCTTGTCGTATTGTTCAGCTTCGAATTTTTCATTGTTGAAGTACTATGAGAATAATAAAAACAAAAGAAAAAGAAAAAAAAATCAATATGAACAGGTCGTGTAGCTATATATATATAGATCAATTTCATTTCACATTACCTTGACGCTTTCAAAATTAATCAGAGAGTCGACGGCCTTGGATGCAGCAACATTGTCGGCGGCGTTGGCTTGTCTTCGGAACTTGGTTCTAAAATATAAAATCATCAAAAGTAGAAGATTTCGTTAAAAATTGTCCTTCTTTTCAATTTCAATATCCTATTATTTTAAAAACACATACCTCCAAGCAGTTGTCGTAACAGTAAATGCAGTATAGGCAGCAATAGTAGTGAATGTCACCAAAGCATACGGGGTCCCAAAGTTGTAAGCCTAAAAAGTGGAAACCATCAGTGAATATCTTGATAAGAGACCATGAATATATATATTATAATAACCCACTTACCAAAATTCCGCACACCATCGATATTTCCAGCGCTGTTGGTAAAACATGGAAGACCATAGAGCTGACCATAAAGCTGATCCCTCTGCAATAATAAAAAAAAATGTATCAATCTAATATACCATCCATTCTAAAACTCGATCATTTTCATCCTTACTCTTTTCACTTACTTTGTACCACGATCAATAGCCCTGTTTACGCCACCAGTTTGCCGAGATAAATGGAATCCAAGGTCAAGTCGATGCAAGTGGGAGAATACGTTCAAAGCGACACGTCGTATAGCCTTTTGTGCCACATTAGCAAATACTGCGTTTCGTAGTTCTTGGAACGCACTAGCACCCAGTCTAGCCAATCCATCTATCATAAATAAGTGTAACAAAAAAAAAGAGGGAGATCAATCACCTGTAGGCCAAACGGTACTCAATACACATACACACACACCGTTGAATTTCCTACTTACAACCAATAATAGCAGCACCACAGACCGCCCACATAGTTGCGTCCTCCGGAATAGTAGCGTTCAAAGAGTCGACCACATTTTTAAAGTAAAAAGGTACTTGTACATTCAATAGCTATTAGGAAGAAGTACAAAAGTTTAAACACCAACCACCCTCCCTCCCCCCATCTGCTCTGCATGCCTTCTCTATTCTTTCATCTTACCTTACCACCCACAAGCAAAGATAAGGCAATCACAACCCGTGCTTTCACACCAGCATCGTTTTTTGGCCAAATATATTTCATCAATTGTCGAATAATCGCCCAGTCCGTTTTGTTGCGGTCTTGTGCCGATTCTGCCGGTGCCGCTGTTGTTGGTTTGGTTGGATTTTTGTCAGTCAGTGCTGCCTTTTCCGCAAGTTTGGTCTTTTCTGAAGTAAAGGCGCGCCTGCCTGCAGGCCAAACAGCGATCTTATTGTTGAGTGTTTTGTTGCTGATGCTTGTCGCTGATTTGGTGGTACAGGCAAGAAACGGACGGAATAATGATGGTCGATGTGTCGAGGAAAGAAGAAGCGATGGTAATGGCGTTGTCGTGGTAGCCCAGGAAGATAAGGATCGGTTCGGGGTAAATGAGACAGAAGAAGACGTCCTACACGTTGATACACGAATCCATGACGGTGAAAGTCGTGGGAGCATGTCAAACAATCACGGAAGAAGAAAAAGAAGAAGAAGAATTGTAATATAGAGTCAGTATAATTATAAGAAGAAGGATTAAAAAAAAATGAGTGAAAAGAGCGACACTGGAAAAACAAGGGAAAACGATTCTTTTTGTCTCTGGGTAATTTTCAAACCCCGCACCACGGATTTAATGAAATTGCACCATCGTGCATTGTATTTTGGCATCGAACTACTAATCAGTTTACGTATCTCCTAAAGATATAATAATCTTTTCATGTCCATGGCTTCATATATCATCAGGTTGGCCTGTTATTAGTACCTATATACATTTCATACCCATCATTCAAGCAAAGTTTTAAAGGATATGCCAGCCCCTGCTGGTTATCGGAATCGGATCAACAGCGGGGATTGCAAATCAAAACACGTACTCATTTTAACGTGTAAAGTATCATGGTTCAGCGTCCCATATGTAAAGCTTATACCGTATTACGAACGAAAAATAGCCAATGATGATGAATAGGATGACACTTTCGAGGTGGTGCAGGTTTAATTTTAAAGATTTCTTTTTTCTTTTTCAGAAAAGAAGGACCTCTGAGTATTTTTAAGTGGAACCACAATTTAAAGATGAAAATCGGCCCTTAGAAATAAAAAAGGGTTATTCGAACCGATGAATGGCTCTTTAGACAAATTCATTCTAATACTAGAATAATATGATGATAGCTTACTCAGGCTTTGTTACGATCCATCTTCCAGCTGATTGAGCTTTATTAAAGACCCTGTCTTTGATATTCTTGATTTTGGGAGGCATGACGAAGCAACTCTGGGCCACACATACCATTCTTACGGATGTTGCATGTTTTAAGCGATCTGATTCTTTTTAATCGGAACTTGAAAATTTATAAATGAAAAAAAAAATATAGCATTGTCAGACGGGGAGACGGAACTTAGGGATCCTCGATCTGTCATTGGTTGATAAACTAACAATGACATGCGACAAGTCAACGATTAAGTGCAAATGTGATTGGACGATAGCATGATTAAACTTTTTGATCCATTATAATAGGGAAATAGATAAGGACGGGATTTGACGATTATCAGTGATGAGATGGGAGGGTGGAATAGGGGAGGAAAGAGCCTGTAGTCATGATGAGTAACAAGATTAAAACCAGCACAGCAAAATACAGCACAGCACACATAGCACACACAGCACACACAGCACAGCAAAACACAGCACAGCAAAACACAGCACACAAAAACCCGGCACAGCACACATACACAGCACAACAAAGATTTTGACATGTCTGGATTGACAGCGGCCAGAGAATATAAACAATTTCTTTTAAGGGGGGATTTTGCCTTTTTGAATGTAAAAGAATTTTTTATTGAGAGAGCACCTACCCGAAAGGGTAAGAATTGACAAGAAAAGACAAGAAGGTTTTGATGATGCACAGAATAAAAATAACAGTAATAAAAAAAATACAGGGGTAAAAGAGATAAAAATATATATTACTATAAACAATGGGGACAATAAAAAAATATAATAAAAGTAATACTACAACAATAAGGAATGACAGAAAGTATAATAAACTAGAATAATAAAGTAAAAAAAAAAAGGTAAAAAAAAAGGGGCGGAGTCAAATGGAATGAGTGTAACTAAGTCAGGGAATGGGAGATGGAGATGAAGGAGAATGATGAGGAGGATAGTCACTGTTGTCGTCAAATATAGGAGAAGAAGGTTTGGAATGTTGTGGGTGAGTACGCCGAGGTCTACGCATGGAGTCATAGTCTTGCATTGATAGATCAGTTACCAGAATATCGTATGTTGTTCGTTTGCCATGCTTGGTTTGTTCCTTTTGTTGTTCGGCCTTTTTTCGAGCTAGCTTGGCATAATCTAGAGGGTATAAAAAAAGTGAGTGCGTGAGCGGTTGTGTAAGTTCATTTTTAGTACGATAGAGCTTATTTTTTTTTAGTGCAAACATACGTAAACCACAGGCATTACAGAGCGTTCTTGCACCGTCTGGACCACGACGCCATTCAGGTGTTTCAGAGATATTGCAAGAATGACATCGTCCTTGAAACACGGAACGTCGCTATGTAGAAAAGAAAAAGAAGAAGAAGTAGGTGAGAAACCAATATCACAAAGCATGAATAGATATTTTTTTTCTTACCCCTCGTTTCTTTTGACGTATTGTATGATAGTTTCCATCCAATTTCCCGGAAGACTTGTTGAACCTTGGGCTTGTGAGATCGTTTTCTTGATTATGGTCCTAAAAAGCATAAAAAAAAAAGAATATACACACGAAGAGATTTAGTCACACACACAGACACAAACAAAAATAAATAAGACAAGGTTTCTTTTTTCTAATTCGTCTTTTTTTTCCACTTTACCTGAGGGTTATAGTCATCACCATCGTCACTATTGCCTTGACCACCAGTACCATGTAAGCGAGATATTTCCGCAGTCATTTGTTGTTTTCGTAATCGTAAAAGAGCATTGAGTACTTCGTTGGCACGTCCAATCATACCATCCAACCAGGGACGCACTTTTGTTGAGTCACAAAAATAATCTTGATCAAGTAACTGATTTTTTTGCTGTGTCATATTGTCGCTTAGATAATGGCAATGTCGAATCACCTAAGCATCAAAAAAAGAAAGAATCAGATAATATATACATGTCCACATGCTTTTTATTTATCATACTTCGTTGACGTCGTTATCTATTCGTGTGATGGATTGTTCCTGCGATGTTGATGATCGTCGTCGTTGCTCGTCTTGTTGAAGAAGTCCGGTATCAGCACTTGTACCAGAGAGTATTTGAGGTGGTGGTATTGATGACGACGACGATGTTACTGAAGATGATGATAATGGCGATGATGATGAAGGGGTAGTTGTGATCATGGGGTTAGTGGCGACGTTGGCTGATATTTGGGGTAATGAATGTTGTCTAGGATGGTATTGATGGTGTTGGTGATGATGATTTAATGTGCTGGAGGAAGGAGTTGATAGTGATGGTAAAGATGTGCGGTGTTGCTGTTGCACAGGTTGGGATTCATCAGTAACTGTGTTGTTAATGTACCATGGTGGTGTAGGTGAGAGAGGTTGTGGCGCTATGCTACTATTTCGATTCGGGAAGTAACCATCCATGCTGGATATAGGTGGAAGTACCGGTCGTTCATTTTCAGGCTGACTACAATATATATATTTATATATATAAAAGTTGTCAAAATTCATTAATATTTGAGGCAAGATATTTGGCGTGTATGCGTGTGTGTATATGTGTGTGTGAATTTAATAAAAAGGGGAGAGGCTGTTGAATTACCTTGTTGATTGAGTCATGAGAGATGTCGTTGATAGTCAATATAATAAAGGAGAGTAGAGGGAGAGGGAG
>JAFHAR010002194.1:6478-17168 GCA_019677225.1 Absidia healeyae | reverse complement strand
AAAAAAAAAAAAGGGAAAGAAGAAAAAAAATCGCCAATATAAAAAAAAAAAGTAAAAAGGGATGTAACTGAAATTCCAGTGACACAAAATATATCAATTTTGCAATTCGGCACGATCTTTATTTCCCCTCCAAAATAAAATAAAAAATATATACACGCAGCTAATGAATAGAGTTTGGTGAGAAGCCTATTATCGTAAATACGGTTGCTGTGGTCCAGGACATGTAAACGTGAGATTGCTGACATGATAAGGTTGGGATTTTTCGTCTTGACTTGAGAACATGTTCTACATAAAAGAGAGAGAGAGAGAATTGTCAAAAACCATCAGCATAATCATCACATATCATACTGTATATATTTATAACCCACGTTCCATAACACCATCGCCATGACTTGATTTGCACACCGATTCGGATGGAAGCTATTGTTTGAGATTGGTTCTTTTAGTGCCTAAAATTGTTTGTATGTCCCTGTTTTTGTTTTTGTTTTTTACCAGTCAATTCCACTAAGATACCGTTGTTTATACTTGCCCACTGGGAAAAACTTGAATCCGGGTTGATAAGACACAGCAAATTGAGGGTCATGGAGTTTTTGATAATCTTGCGCTATAAGGTCCAAACGTTCATTATAGCCTTTCACCACGAGGTCGGCCGCTAAACAATAGAAAAAATAAATCAAACCCCGACCGAGACTCACCTTTTTTGTATGTGGTCTTACCTTGTCGTCTGCGTTCGTCAGCTTGAAGACACGAACACACCACCATATGGGAAGGATCCAATACCATTTCACAATAAGGATTTCCTCTAGCAGCTTCATACACACTCGATACCTATTTCAACCAAAATAAAAGTCTATCAGAAAAACCATCTTCCCTTTTTTTCACTGTTGTGTCTTACATTGAATAGAGCCACCAAATTGACGAAAGCATGCCCCACTTCATTTCGTAATCTTTCCACCGCCGACCGTACATGTGTTTCAAATACATCGACCTCGGCCATATCAGGTAATTGAGTAATGGGAGGAGTACAGAGCACACATACATTGTTGGCACCAATGAAAAGGGTGATCACTTTCCAACCATCTTTGTTCTTGACGTAGTCAGGTTTCTCTAATTGTCGTACCAGTCGTGTCACTTGTAGATCCAGATCTTGTGCCTTTGCTCCGCTGACCTACAAAAAAAAAAAAAACCTGTCAGTCTTTTCCCCACCTCTGTCTCAGTTTTTTGGTGGACCTACAGCATTGTTTAATTGTTTTCCTCTAGACAAGGGTAACGTCACTCCTTGAGGTGGACCAGATAGAGCAGAATAAGAGGACCAAAAAGCAGGCAAGGTATAGTCTTCATCCGGATCGCCCCCTATGGCAAACACCTTGCCACGATATTCCCACACCGACGCAAAGGGTGGTCGCCCAGACATCATGCCAAACCCGGCAGTAATACTATCGCCTAATGAGATCATCAATTGAATATCCTAATAACAAACCAACAAAGTCAGTGCACACACACACACACAATATATATATACATATGCTTTACCTGAGGTCGTAAATGATAAGCGTCCCGTTCGTCCAAGCCATCGTCATAGTCATAGGGTGCACAATCAAAGTCGGGTAAGGAATAAGCGCATTGTTGATCCTCCATCAAACGTTGCATCCCTTGTTGTTGTCCAAATGTCTTGTACAAGCGTTCCAGTCTATGAAGCCAAGGTTCAGTGAATGGTGCAGAATGATTGCGATGTGGCGTTTGGAAGGAAATTTGCTGTATAGTATGCTGTTGGCTGTCATGACCAAGATCCGCTGCCATAACAGGCCAAGAGAGACATGACGGAAGTAGTAACGGTAATAATAGAGTAAGTATGGAATAATATAATGGTATACGGAGCATTCGTTTTTTTTAATGGAAAGGTGAAAAAAAAAGGCGGAAATTGAACAAACAAAGGAGCAGGATCCAAAATTACTGTTTCAAAAGGAAAGACTTTTAGATGCATGACGGTCACATGAACGCAAATTGCTGGGGAGGACGGGTTGTGATCAAGTCAAGAGATAAAATAACCCCATCAAAATGACTGGGAGTTGCTATCTTAACAAGGCATAACCAAGCATAAAGCGGACTTTTTTTTTTGTCAACGATTTTTTTTTTTTTAGCAGTGTGGACACCTATTGTCCTTCAGTGATATAATCGCCACATTTTGAATGGTGTCGATATTTTATTTGGTAGATCAGTGTATGATAATGTCATCTTTATTAGCCACAATGTTAATACTGAAAATGAGATATTTTTTTACTCAATAGAGGAACGAATAAAGATTGATGGTCATATACAGCATAATATCTACAGTAGTATGATATACTATTTTTGGGTGACATGTTTAATGCTTGCAATTTTTTTATTTTTTTGATCATTTTTAAACCCCGATGAAATTTTTTTCAGATTTGAAATTGACATGCAAAAAACTGCTTTCTTTTCTTTTACTTGAACAATTCTTCATACGTGATGGCTCTTGAAAACAAAGAACCCGGTGTAGAGCATCGCGATCCTCAATACTTTGGCTATTATGCCATGCTGCAACATCAGGTAAAAAAAACTGAGGGGAAAAAAAGGTTGTAGTTTACTCTTCATCCAACTGGATTACGTGTTGACGTGTTATTACTTGGAAAACAAAAACAACGATGAACTGACCTTTTATTTTACTATTATTATTATTATTATTATTATTTAGCAAAACATGCTTCAAGACAGTGTACGTACCTCTACCTATAGGTCGGCCATCTTCCTCAATGGACCTGAATGTATTCAAGACAAAGTGGTGATGGATGTGGGGGCAGGGTCAGGAATCCTGTCTTATTTTGCAGTACAAGCCGGTGCCCAACAAGTGTATGCTGTGGAAGCTTCTGATATGGCCAAGAAGATGCAACGATTGATCAAGGATGCTGGAAAACAAGGGAAGAATGCTTTTTTGAAGGACAAGATCACGGTAGTGAATGGTAATATATTTGTACAGTTTGACTCACCATGTCGACCCTGTGTATCTGACTCACCCTCTATTTTTTTTATATCTTGTTATAGCCAAAATCGAAGACGAAAATTTGCCAATTCCTCAAGTGGACACGATTGTATCTGAACCTATTGGTGTCCTCCTCTTCCACGAACGAATGGTAATCGCAGATAGACACTTGCATAGAAAAGGATGTGTTACTGATAAATGATGAGTGGGTTTTCTTTTTACGTAGTTAGAAAGTTATATTCATGCGCGTGATCATTACTTGAAACCGGGAGGTGCCTTGCTTCCTTCCAAGGGTGGAATTTACTTGGCGCCATTTACGGATGCTACTTTATGGACTGAAACAATGGCCAAAGCTAGGTTCTGGTAAGTCCGACCCCTTCTCCCAACTTTTATGCTAATTGAAAAACTATCTCAATCTCACTCTTTTATTATTATTATTATTATTATTATTATTATTATTATTATTATTATTATTATTATTATTATTATTATTATTAGGGAACAACAATCTTTCTACGGCATTGACCTCAATCCATTGTATCAAGAAGCCAAGACGGAAATGTTTGGTATGCCTGTGGTTGGGCACTTTGACCCACGCCAATTGATCACGACGCCCACGATTCTTGACAGTTTCGGTGTAGACTTTGCCACGGTAACTTTGGACGAATTGAAGGACATGACGATGCCATTTGAATGGGTATCAGGTTATACTGGATTGATGCATGGGGTGGCTGGATGGTTTGATCTGACGTTTGGCCCTCCTCCTTATGACGCTGCCACCTTGGCTACAAAGACACCCGAGCAAATCAACCACATGGCCGGCACCACCATTGAAATGTCGACGGGTCCAGCTGCTGAACGTACCCATTGGCAACAGGTGAGATTCTTATTCAAGGAACCTTTGGCGGTGAATGCAAATCAAACCATCAGTGGCTGGATGCGCTGTATTGTCAATGACATGCGTAGTTACACCATCTATGTTGAAGTGGCTCTGGATAAATCAAAACTCACTGATCCTGCGACTTTGGATACCACCATGACTCCTGATACTGATACCGCCGACGATAACGACAACAGTCAACATCAACAACGCACCTTCATCACTCAAGCCCAACATGATCCTCTGGTCCGTCGTGGTGTGTGGGAATTGCATGAACAAACTTACAATTATTCTTATAACCCTGATTTGCCCCAGCCAGTCCACCAACCCGAATATGCGTGTCTCTACCAACCTGATGATGTGATGCAAGATCTCATGGACAGCTACCCGGACTTAGTTTGAACGCTATGCGGTGTCTATCAAGGGGTGGAAAATTAGCCAACTAGTTTAGTAGTAGGGGGATTTAGTTTAGATCGTTTGCTATATATCATACATATCACTTCTTCTTTTTGTTTTTTTCTGTTTTACATCTATTACATATATTTATCATCGTCTTCCTATACAATAAAAAAAACCTTTGTTTGTCCTATACTTATTTTTTTTTCGTTTCTCTTTTTTTTGTTTGTGTGTGTGTTTGTGGGGGCGGAGGGGTAGACAGAGTGCATTTGTCAAATTTTTGTCAATCTATACGGAAAGGGTCTGTGTGTGCTTGTGGGATGGATAAAATGCATTTTATTAGACTTTCACAAGATAAAAAAAAGGGGTGGATCAAATTACTAATCTATATGTGGAGAGAGAGAAAAAAAAAAAAGAGACAGAGTGTGTGGGATAGATAAAATACATTTTTATTGAGCTTTTTGACAATATAAAAAAAAAGGATGAATCAAAATACTAATCTATATTGAAAGTATGTGTGTGTGTGTGTGTGTGTGTGGCTACTGTGGAGAGGGTGGGGAGAGGAAAAGGGGTACGGCTAATATATGATTCAAATGTGGAGAAGAAGGGATTGTAGGGTATGGGGGGCCTAGTCTAAGATTTGAATGAGGAGGGAGGGCATAACCATTGACTACCACCACTGTCTTCCAACCTTCCATGGGTGTCAATGGGTCTATTCCTTGTTGCTGGATCTTCATTTTTGTCCATTTCCATAGCAGATAAATCGCCGTTCTATTTTTTTTAAAAGAAGAAAAAATGAGTATTCATTATCCATTGAGAAGGTGATGGTGACTTACCTCTTGATTCAGATTGTAAATAGGACTTGAGTGTAGAATGGTACTCGAAGAGTGTAGGCTATGTTGATCCTCCCCATCATCATCGTCATCGTCATCATCGTCGCCATTGTTCAGGGCAAAGAGATCGACGGGTCTTGAGGATGATTGCACGTATCTTTGCCATGGCCGATCCCGTCCATTGTCCAGCGAAGCATCGGCGGTTGTACTGCCACTGTCGTCGTCGTCGCCATAATCATCGGCTTCGGGGGTGGTGGTGCCACGTTGAAGATATGGGAATGGTGTAAAGACCGGCAGGACCCCATCATGTGTGGAGGAGGTTGAAGGGTTGGGTGCAAGATCGATCTGTTGAAGAGCGTGAGGATATGTGGCCATGTTTTGGAGACACCGCTGCTGCTGCTGCTGTTGTTGCTGTTGCTGTTGCTTTTGTTCCCAAAGATCCAATTCATTGACCCCACGCCGTCGTTGAGGATCTTTCCAGATTGCAGCGCGAGGTACCAAAGTCAAGGGCGATGTTTCAATAGGTACAAATGTGGATGAGACGGGAGATGCCAAGGAAGATTCTACGGGGTGTGGCATAATCGTGGAAATATGATGAGGCTGTTGTGTTGGTGCTGATCCTGAGACTGGAAACATAAATGTCGGATGCTGATAGTAGCCTTGCTGTTGATGGTGGGGATGGGGTTGGTGGGAATATTGTAACGCCGGATTGTGGTTGCTGGTTTCAGGAATGCCCAAGTGATGCAAGGTGCCGGAAGTGCTTGTAGGTGTCTGTACTTTTTCCGTATGTCCAAAGAAAGGAGGTCTATTACTGGTGTCCAAGTCATTTTCCTCCAGTGTTTGTTGTTGTCGTCGTCGTTGTCGTCGATAAAAACAAAGGGAAAGAAGGATCAAAAGCATCAAGGCGGAAAGCGCGCCTAGTATTGCAAAGACCACAAGGGCAGGGAAGAGATGATGCCATGGGCTAGCACTATCAAAAGATAAAAGTTCGAGTGGAGTGGAATAAGACGAGGAATGGGCGGTGAAGGTGGCAGTGGTGGTGATGGTTGTTGTATAATAAAGAATGGAGGAAAAAGAAGGAGAAGACAAAGAAAAAGTTGGTGAGGCGATTGGCGGCATTTGAAATTGGGTCATGGTGGTGGTGATCGCGGCATCAGCAGCTGCAATGACAATGGCCCGCTCGTCCTTTTCTCGTTCTAGTGAGAGGAATGGGATTGAATCGACAAGTGGAGAAGAATTCATTGAACATAGAAATAGAAATAGAAGAGAAAGAAAGGGAGAATCATCCATGTCAACTATAAAAATAATAATGATAATAACACTAATAACAGTTGTTTATATAAGACCCACATTGCTGTTCAGAACTTGTCTGATGGTCAAAGGAATTTCATATCAAAAAAAAAAGACAAGACAGTAAAAAAAGAGAGGGACAGATTTTTATTTAACGAAATATATATAAGGGGAAATAATAAGATACAACAAAATGACAAAAGTATATAACTAAAAGGGATGAATGATGCAGGGGGGAGGACTATATAGACTACAGTTACAGCATGAGGAATGTGCCACCAAATCAAATCAAATAAGGGCTGTGCATTGTATGTTGTTGGTGATAATTCTTGTAGCATTGTGTGCGTTCCATTATTTTTTGTCCGCCTTGATGTTTTTGTTTTATTTTTTCTTGCCACCCGGAGATTCATTTTTTACATGGCAAATGTTCGATAATGATTGCGGACGTTCATTTGCCTAAATCCAACACTTGCGTTGTTTCGATGGCTGGATTTGCACTTTGTTGTCCATGCTGTTGCTATTGTCGTCTGTTACAAATCATCGTTCCTTCCACCTAATCATTTTCGCCTTTGTTTCAAAAGCCATATGGAGTTTAACATCAAAATAGGCCACTCAGACTATCAAGTTAATAAAAAGAAAAGTTTGGTTAAGAGTCAAATTGATGAATCTGATTTTTACCGCTCCCTCTATTTTTTTTATTACCAGAAATCGCCATGCGAAACAGACAAAAACTAATCCAATGAGTTCCAATATCCATAACGCGACAACTGAGAACAGCTGTTTTCGTATGTCTACTGCTGAAAAATAGGACATGTGGGATGGACTGCTACAAGGAGATCATATGATGGGTAAGCCAAAACTGGTAATAGTAGGAGAGTTGCTGTGCTATGATATTACGCTATTGATTAGTGATTGCTGCGATCAAAATAAGAGAAAAGGGCCGTCAGTTCAAGTCAAAACTCCATGCTTAGTTTTTTTTTAATGAATCCACTTACTCTTTGATGTCCTTTAGAATGCTTGCCATTTCCTAGATATCCTCCACTTTGATTTTCTTGTCAACATGGCCAACTATTGGGAGAGGATACAACCTATCTTTTTGCAATCGCCTACGATTAAAAAAATAAATAAATAAAAAATAGACTTACCATACTTGAGCCATATTACCTTTTTCGAGTTCCATTACAAGCACCCTTACCTGATCGCAGTCGATCATCCAAAAGTCACCAATTTTCCAAATGCAGAGTTTCACATATGGGTACCGTATTTTACCAGCGAATTGATTGTCGAAACAGTGGTGGTGTTGGCGCAATGAGAGGAATCACATTGATTCGAATCCCTTGCATGACCACATCGTCGTTTCTATATTGGTTGGATAAATGTAAGTGCGCGTGAGAGACTCTTGTCGTCGTTGTCCATAAGTCAGTAGAACTTTCTGTTTGATGAATGGACGAGTACTGGGCGAATAATTAAGTGGTCGTCAATAATGAATAGATATAAAAAGAAAAAGAAAAAGAAAAAGAAAAAGAAAAAGGGGAGACAAAATTAACACCAACAGAGTAAAAAAGGATAACAAGTGTTTGTTCTGGGGTAAACTAAAAGACATTAAATGAAAATGGAGTCTGAAGCAGGTGATCATACTTCATTATTGTTTTATTTTATGCCTTTCACCCGATTTTGACGTCGCTGGCTGGCTGAATTTCAAACTCCTACCATTCGGGGATTGAATTGTAAAAATACTAATCCCCACAGTTTTTTTTTCTTTTCTTTCTTCCATTGTCTCAATTGTGATCAAGAATTAGGTTTTTTATAGGATTAGTGTTATTTTCGAAAGGGTTTTACAAAGTGCATGGCATTACTCATCATTTTGAATTCTTGATTTGGAACATAATTTTTATCGTCATTTTGGCTTTTCTCATGATGTTGGAGGTAATGTAAAAATATTTCGTGATGGGATATCTCATTTTTTTATACGAAATGTTACAACTAGTTTGATGATATTGATTTATTTTGTAGGTAAACGAAAAGGGCGGCATGGTAGTTAGCTCTAGGTGATAGCGAAAGCGACTCGGTTTGGCAAAGCGGTTGGATGGTTGGCTCTATATGGTCTCTATGGTAGTGATAGTTTTATTAGTAGTTAGATATAGAATACCTCTTTTTGAAATAAAAAATTTTTATGATACAAAGTATTGTAAAATGAGTGTTGAATGGTGGAGTGCAGTATGAAACGGAGTACAACAATGTAAACAGGGATCTATAAAAGCTTGAGGATGTTTTAATGGTGATGGTTAGAATAAGGGGCATATTTTATTGAAGGTATACTGATCTAGAAGAGGTGTCTAATGGCGATTGGTGCAATGCTGCCACTATCCTGATTCCTTTGGAGGGCTCTTAACGGTACCTTAATGAGGAGTATTGGTACCGATCAGTACAGTAGCTAGGACGGATGTGTGTGTTGCTTGAGCGGTTTCTATTGGTTTTACTGCGTTCCATGACTTCAAAGGTTGATGAGGGTATAGAACGTGAGATCAATTGCGAGCGACCGTGTGTCATGACTTCAAAGGTTGATGTGGGTATAGAACGTGAGATCAATTGCGAGCGTTTTTTTTTTCAATACTGTGTCATGACTTCAAAGGTTGATGAGGGTATAGAACGTGAGATCAATTGCGCGCGTTTTTTTTTTAATACTGGTCAGACAATAACTTTTTCTTTTGCGTATACTCTACGGATATCCATATAGATTATTTTTTTGTATACTCATGCCAAATATAAAGTCAAACGGACACCACACGGCAGAAAGCAAAATGGAGACCTCTGATTGACCAGTATTACCAAAAATGGGGGTACGCTATATCTCGCCGAGGAGTAGTTGTGGTGTTTTCATTATTAAAGCAAATATTTTCTACTTGAAAATTATTTGGCAGTTACATAATAGCAAATAGTACACTTGGAATCAAAGTCGTGCACAATAAACCAATGTGTGTTTGGAAAAGCACTTTCACTTTTCGGCGGAGCTTGAATATGCTCAAATAAAATAAATTTCTCCAGAATTTTTTTTTCGATTTCAAAAAATTGGATCTGGGGTTTAATTTCTAAAATGGTAATCCTTTTTTGGATTTCAGAAAAATCGTTCGGGGTTGAATTGTAGAAAATTTAATCCTCTTCCACATTTTTTTCTTTTTTTCTTTCTTCCATCGTCTCAATTGTGATCATGGATTAGTTTTTTTATAGGGATTAGTGTTATTTTCGAAAGGTTTTACAAAGTGCATGGCATTACTCGTCATTTTGGATTCTTGATTTGGAACATGGGTTTTTTGTTTTTTTTATCGCCATTTTGACTTTTCCAGTATTTTGCAGGTAATGTAAAGATATTTTCTGATGGGGTAACTTCTTATTTTATATGAAATGCTAGAACATGTTTGATGAGCTTGTTTTATTTTGTAGGTAGACCAAAATGGCGGCTTGCTGGTTGACTCTAAATGATGGCGAAAGCGATTCGGTTTGACACGCGATTGGCTGCCTCTATGTGGTCTCTACGGTAGTGATAGTTTTTATTAGTACTGTAGTTAGATGTAGAATACCTTTTACCTTTTTTTTTAAAATAAAAAACTTTTATGAAGCAAGGTACTATACAATGACTTTGATGCAATGACTTTTCATACAATGACTTTTTTTATACAATGGGTTTGGGTGAAACGGAGTGGGACAATGTAAACAAGGATCTATAAAATTGGAGGATGGACTAATCAAGATGGCTATTAATAAAAGCCTCATTTATTGAAGGGTAAATTGATTTACTGGAGGAGCCTAATGTATACTGGTACAATGATACTACTATTTTTGACTGGATTGGGCGGCTGTGGGGGGGAGTATTGACTGGGCGATTTCTGTTATTTTTAGTGTTATTACAGGCTAGGACAACTGTGGGAGTGTTGCCCTAAGCGATTTCAAATATATTTTTTTAGTAGTATTACTATGGTTCTTAATTCCATCCCGTCCCGATAAGACTCACTTATTTATTTTATCTTTATTTTTTATAACAAACCTCAAATATCACGCCCATGACCTTTTTCCCCCCAAAAAAAAAACCAAGAAGAAAAACGAATGTTATTTCCCGCTCCTAATCTATGGTAAACCACATAGAAGAATGGTACATATGCTAATGACCATTGATAGAGCAAAAACAGCCACAAAACCCCACTTTCCTCAAGAAGTGTCCAATTTTGTTTTTGTGTTCAATTATTACGTGCTCATCATGGTGTCCACATCCCTGGGTCACTTAATAGTTGATGC
>JAFHAR010002178.1:0-10217 GCA_019677225.1 Absidia healeyae | reverse complement strand
TGTTTTATTGTATAAGGGAAACTAATGTTGTTTGATCATGTAAAGGAAAGAGAAAGAGAGACAATTTATTCTGTCAAAGTCAGATTGAATTTTTTGAAATCCAAAAAATAATCTGGAGGATTTTATTTTATTTGAGCATATTCAAGCTCCGACGAAAAGTGACTATTTGCTATTATGTAACTGCCAAAGAATTTTCAAGTAGAAAATATTTGCATTAATAATGAAAACACCATAACCACTCCTTGGCGAGATATAGCGTAGGCCCATTTTTGGTAATATTAGCCAATCAGAGGCCTCTATTTTTATTTCTCGCGTGTGGTGTCCGTTTGACTTTATATTTGGCATGAGTATAAAAAAAATAATCTATATGGATATGTGTAGAGTATACACAAAAAAAGTAGTTGTCTGACCAGTAATAAAAAAACGCTCAATCGTCACCCCTCATTCAGTCACTCGTCACAATTGATCTCACGTTCTATACCCTCGTGAGCATTCAAAGTCATGCAATCCAGTAAAGCCAAGAACAACCGCTCAGGAAACACCCCTCACAGACGTCCTAGCCAGTAATAACAGTAAAAATAACAAAAACTACTTAGACAGCACACCCACGGGCTTGCCATCCAGTAATAACTAGCCATGGCATTTTGTCCCATCCCATCGTCCTATCTCAGTCCCAAATATGATCATCCCATTCCGCCGCCCCATCTGCCATACATGGTACTGTAATAACACTAGTAGTAATAAAAAATGTTCAATCAGTCACCCTCACAACCGGTCTAGTCACTAGTACTGTAACACTAAAAAAACCATACACACAATCATACACAAAATCATATAGACAATCATATATATACACACACACACAGAGAGAGAGAGAAGATGTGGGACACAAAACTAAAATAAAACGTTTTTATTGAGACAAGAATAAAAGATAAAACTTAAAAAGCGTAAGTCGTAAGCCATAAAATAAAACATTGTCACCAAACTAACCAAAGACTAAAACAATTGTATAAAGCAGTAATGCGTCAGTATAAACTAAGGGGCGACCGAAATGGGAGATAAGAGAAATCATTGAAAAAGGGTATGTAATTGACCGATTCCGAAGAAAGGCGGCGGAGGGTGTGATGATGGCCCATGGTATCCAGAGGGGGTTGTATAAGGTATCCGATATCTGTTGCAATCTGGGTCGTCGTGAGTATCCATAGGCGGCGGTGGCGGTGATTTCATCCTCATCGATTGTGGGGTGTCATCTATTTCGTCGTAGTCGTCGTAGTCCTTGTCGTTGTCGAAGGAGTCAGTAGTTACGAGTGGTTGTAACATCCACGGGGGGGTGAAAAGGTATGTCTGTTTCTGTTCCAATTCTTGCGGTTGCGATTGCTGCTGATTCTGCGTCATGTTAGTTTCCGTGATTTCTTCTATAAAGCACGCACGCCACCACGCTTCGTCTATAGGACATTTCACAATTGGACGCTGGCGGATATATTTTGATAGGCAAGTCGATGGTGGTGATGGTGGTAATGGCGGTGATCGTTGTTGTTGATACTGATATTGATGCTGCTGGTGATGCTGTGAAACCGTGTCTGTGTCCATCGTGTCATTGTTGATAGCTGATGTATCCGTACTAATGCGTTGGTCATTTTCTATCTGCTGAATTGCTTCTTGTTCATCCTTGATCGCGGTACGCTTCTTCTCCAGATATCCATGCTTTGTTCTGAGTATGTTGTGAGGAGGCAATGCAACTGTAATGCCAATGACGCCATTGTCGCCATTGTCATCGTAGTAGCCGTAGCCGTTGTAGTCGTCAGTCGTGTTCCGCTGTTGGCGCGTATTCCATGGTGAAAGGCGGCTAGAGTCCAAAGGCTGAGCTGATGTGACCTGTCTACCTTGTGACACTATTTTTGACCAAGGTTTTGCATCGTGAGCCGCTGCCGATATGTCAGATTCTGCGGTGTTCATTTTGAGTGTTTCCTCCCATCCGCCATCAGCATCGTCATGTTTGTAAGACCTTTCCCCCCAAGTTGGCACATCAGATTCATTATGTGTTGTCCTTGTTCCTTCCCATGGTGACGATCCAATATAATCCATTTGCCGTGCGGTGTCAGAGGAAGGCGTTTTTCTTTCTTGCCTTGGTAACTTCACAATAGCAGACCAAGATTTTGATGCAGGAGGATCCGAGGACTCAGCCGTTGGTGATGTATCCCAAGGGTCGTTCGATATGGTGAGCCGGTCAATGTGAGTTGTGCCGTCATCAGTGCTGGCCACAAGGGCAACGGAAGAATCGTCAGATCGTTGAGTGGTTTGCTGTAGTTGTGACGACGGCGGGTCAGTCGTACCTTGCGTTTCAGTTGTTGATGATGGCGTCGAAGTGAATGTTTTGTCAGCAGTTGAATTGGGAATTGGGGTAGGGCTTGCTGATTCCATGCCTTGATCTGATTTTTCCACTGTTTCGGGTGCCGATGTTGATACTGTTGATGTTGGAGAGTGATCTGCCTGCTGCTGTTGTTGTTGTTCCTGATGTTTATCCAGAGAGGGCCATTCCACATCGCGCTTTGCATCCAGTTGTTTCTTTTGCCAATTCACCTCATCTAATTTGGTCTCTAATAAATGCTGATCAATGCTAGCCATTGTCCAATGACTCGCCGCCTTGTCTTCGGAAGTCGCAGATAGCTGTTTTCGCCAGTCGCTTCGAGAACCTGTCTGTTGTTTCGCTTGTCCATGATCGTCGCCACCATTACCCGATCTCTGTTGATCCCCGTCTACATTCCGCCAGTTGCAGTCTAGTCTTCTCGGCTTATAAGGAGACTTCCACCCACCGTCATGCCTGTCTTTTGTTGGACTTCGTGAATATGCTGTTTCTTTACTTGAGTGTGATGGTTGATGATGTTGTTGTCCGGCTTCGTTCGCACTGTCGCCCCACCATAGCTTTTTTTCACGGTTGGCATTGGAGTTGGTGTTGGAGTTGGTGTTGGAGTTGGTGTTGGTGTTGGTGTTGGTGTTGGTGCTGGTGCTGGTCCGCCTATTGGTATAATCATAGTCCTTGTTTGTATTGATTCGAGGTGTATCCATTTTTCTTGGTGAATCCAAAGAGATGGAGGAAGAAGGATTCGGGGTTGACCTATCGTTGACAGTCCTAGTTCCCTGAGTCTTGGCTGTGTGCATTCCATCAACGAGATCTGAGTGTGGTTGGTCCTCCGAAGCATTAATAAAGTCCTTGTTCATATTGGAAGAATCATTTGCATGACCATCGTCACCGCCATCGTCACCGTCAGTGTTGTTACTGTATTGCTGATCAGAATCACTGTCATAACTATCACTTGTGGAAGCAGACGACCGTGCTGTCACATCCTAAGTAAAAACAAACAGGAGGTAAACGTGAATCATTTGTCATACTGTTGAGAGGTTGCTTGTTTGTTTGTTTTTGATAAAATAGAAATATATAAAACGTATCTTTACCCTTGCAGTCGTAATAGAGCCTTGTTCTGACGCGTATGTAGCAATTGAAGCGATATTGGATTGATCGGAAACAATGGAGGGGGTATCATCGGTATCATTCAAAGAGGAGTCACTGTTGGAAGAAGAAGAAGAATAGCTACTATCCCTCCTTCTCCGACGGTATCTGGCAATTGTTGTCATGATATAAAAAAAAATGGGAGGGGGAAGAGACAAAAAATTCAAACAAATAACCCCCCAGCGGAGTTTCCCGACTTATGCCAAATATCAAAAACCACAACCTACCACTACTAACAATTGATAACTTCAAGGATATAAAGTGTCTTTATTTGATACGTAAAATATAAATATATATATATATAAATAACAAGGATATAAGGGTCGCAAAAATGTACAAACAGACAACAACAACAACAAAAATGATAATCTAGAAGGTCTATATACAAAGTAAAAGAAGGAGGAAGAGCGAGGGAGGGAGCGGGTCATCGAGTCGTATTCAAAACCAATATCATTAACACCAGAGTCATTCTACTAGGTTCCAATCAGTCTAAGTATTCATTTTTCAGCGGAATTCAAAAGAGCCAAAAGAGCGTTGCGGATCACAAGTCAAGGTCAATATTTGATACCATTGGGTAAAATGTCGATAAAAGTACGTGCCCGTGATAGTATTTGTTGATCGTTGGAAGCAAACATAGTAAAACCCGGCAAAACTAGCACCTTCAATAGTGTCGACATGATGATCAGGTACCAAAAACTTTTCCTTCCATCGCATATAAACAAAATCTTCGTTGCTTGGGTCATATACAAAATCGTCCTGATTGAAATACAATACATGTTTGTGGAAGGACGGGAAGCGTTTCTATAAATAAATATAAAAAAAAAAGATGAGCCATGATGATACAGAGGGAAAAGGATGACTTACCCAGTGAGCAAGATCGACATAGTGTTGCGCCTGCCATTTTCGAGTCAAGAAAGAATATTTTGGTCCAATGATTTCACCTTCAAAATAAGTCTAGAGTACATGCTCGAGTCAGTACACTGGTGATTTTTTTTTTTTGGGCGAGGATATTCATACTTCAACTTACGGTCAATTCAGGGAATTCAGTAGTCAGGCCCTTGATGTTGAGATAACCGCATAGTGTGCTTTGATCCAAGTTGACATTCTATGGTAAAAAAACAAAACAAAACAAAAACCAGCGAGATGAGATGAAAGAGTCAAAGACTGACCTTTAATATATCAAAAAGTACCTGAATATCAACTACAACGTCATACTTGTTATCGCCACACTTTTGTTGTCCAGTAAAACGAGAGCCAGAATAAAGATTGCCAAGTTGAGAGTTGCGAATTCTGTGGTGGGATAAGCCGGTACCAAGTCGAGAGCCTAGTAAAGATCCATGTTGTTTGTTTTTGTTCGTCGAGGAATGTTCTTGGCCAAGACTGTGTGGTGTTGATGTTGGTGAGTTGCTGGTAGGTTGAAGGCGCTTTTTTGAAGAATTGTCATAAGCATCAGACGAGATACGTTGAGGAGAATGAAGGGATGAATTGATTGAAGAAGGAATAGGCATTAGGATAAGAGAGAAAAATCAAGAGCAGTTATTTTCCTACTATGATAGAAAAAAAAGAAAAAGCGAAGGAAAAAAAAAACGGGGTGAGAATTTCCTGTTTTTATCATCCTGTACTCTTATTGGTCGGATTTTTTTTTGCCTATACAAATTTCATTTTTTGATTCTTTTTTCCAAGCAACCAGTGATTTTATCAAAAGGCAAGAGATTTTGTCTATTAGGCCAGTGGTCAGGCCGAGGGCAGTGACCGAGAAGTCCTCTAAGTTTCTACTACCATGATGAACTGATTTTGAAACTCCGCCTTATCCGTTCTGAGGCTCGATTTGAACGATTGTGTGATAAAGTAGTAAACAAAAGTCGAAAAACATTTACTATATTGATTCATTTTGACCCTGCCTAGCTTTTAACATCAGGAAGGATCATCCCATCATGCAAAAAAAACAACATTAATAGACCAAGTAGACCATGTGAGTCGAGGAAAAAAAGGCGGCGTTTAAAAATGCGACTTCCACCAAGAACGCCCTTGCACAAGCAGGATGAAATATATAATCTAAGAGAAGATTTCTTCAACGGTAAGGATGAGTACAGTAAATTGTCATCAAGTAATAAAAGATGAATTAGAGAAGAAGGAAAAGGAAGAAAAAACAAATCCTGGGGATATCACAGCCATCGTCGTGCTTGACACGATCTATAAATACATCCATATTTATACTGCATGAATAGACCCAAAAGAAGTCCATTTAAACAAATTTCAACAACAGATAATAATCATACTTTTATAGCTCTCTTTTTTCCATTGATTCCTATATTGGTTTAGAAAAACGTGGATGGGAAGCCTTTTTCTTCTCTATTCATTTTCACAATGGGGATGAAATCGCACAGACATAGACAAAGTATTAATACCCATATTATATGTCTCATCATCGTCATCACCATCATCACCATTATCATCATTATCATTATTTGTATGATATGACGATCCCCTTTCTTCCAATATTCTGATTATCCATTTGTTGATGGATGATGAGAGTGATAGTCTATTTTCATAATCAAAAATGCATCACATATATCATTCATACCCACACCAGCATGACATGCATCAAACTCTATATATCACCCTTAAACTTACTTTTGATCAACTCTCCCTCCCTCTCTCTCTCTCTCTCTCTTTCTCTCCCCTTTTATCCTATTATACCCCTTTGCCACCTTTTTGTTTTGTTTGATATATAGTTTACCCATTGAAAAGAAACCATGGAAATCTTTTTTTACTGTTTGAAACCATGGAATGCCCAACCATTTAAAGGGGAGTTTGGTAAACCGGGATTTTAATCACAAAATACAAAAACAAGGCTGATGATTAATGTATAGTTTGTCTGTCTGGGGGAGTTTTTTATTTTATTTTCCTTTTATTCGATTTTGTCTATTTTTAGCCAAACATAGCTTTCAGTCTGTGTAAACCCGGTAACTGCGACTGCCGCTATTGATGTTTCACAAGAGGAGTACACACCACAAATAAACAGCGGTTGGACTATCACTTGGCTTTTTTTATTTTAGGTCGCCTTGTAGAACGTATTCCCCGAAAAAGACATTTATGCTTTTATTACATTCAAATCGACTGCAAAATGTGCAGCAAGTTATGACAAGTAAGGGCACAAGAGAAAGGGGGCAGGCAATAAAAAAAACAAAAAAACGCGAATGACTAAAATTAAGCCTAGATTCGGAGTTTCGCTGCCTGTTGACTGTCCAATTTTTTTATTTTTACAAATATCACTATTATCGACTGCAATAACAAAAACAACAGAATATCCTTTTACGAAGTTTTCTGTTTTTTCTTCTATATGTTTTTGGTAATTAAAGAAAAGGGAGAAAAGAAGGTGGAAAAGAGAGGTTCAACATCAATATTTTTTCCTTCCTGGAATTCAGTTTGTATCACAGCGAGACATTGGAAGGGGAGGTACAATGAAGGTTTTTTTTATCAACCTGTTTAAGCCTTTTTTTTCGTCTGATAGACTCCAAATATAGGGATTTTCTGGATTTAAAATGCCGACAGACCCGCGAAAAAAAAAAATGATTTAAAAAGGAGAAAGGGGCAAAAGGTTTTTCTTTATTTTTTTTCTTCCTCTTCCTCTCTTTCTACCTTTTTTTTTCTTTCTTTTTCTATTTTTATTTATTGTATACTACTAATCATGTTGCCAAAGTTATTCCTTCTTGCCGCCACTGCGCTTGTTAGTGTTAATGCTCAATCTTCTTCTGCTACCCCTTCTGGCTCTGCCTTCACTTTCAAGGAAACCTATCCCTCCGGTGGTTCCAAGCCCACTCCCAAGGCCGAATGGATGGATATCATCAAGAGTGCCAATATAACTAATGCTCCTGTCCTCAAGGGAGGCGCAGATGGTAAGTGAAGATACAAAAAAATAAAAAACATCAAAATCAAGCTAAGCATTATTTCTTTATATCTTCATATTCTAGGTCCCACTCAATCTGGCGATGCTGATCCTTATTGCGACTGGACTTTCACTGGATGTACTCGTGATGACGATATTGTTGCTTGTCCTAAAGGCCAATGGGGCATTACATATGATGATGGTCCTACCGAATTCAGTCCCAAATTGTATGATTTCCTGGATACTACTCAACAAAAGGCTACTCTCTTCATGATCGGTGGCCAAGTCGTCGCTTTCCCTGACCTTGTTACCCGTGCTTACAAATCTGGCCACGAACTCGCTATGCACACTTGGTCTCATTCTTATCTTACCACTGAAACAAATGAACAAATTGTTGCTGAATTGATGTGGACTGCCACTGCTATCAAGGAAGTCACTGGTGTCACTCCTCGCTTCTACCGTCCTGTAAGTCTCCCCCTTCCCCCCCAAAAGAAAAGGCATCTTGAATTGATTCTCATTGTTTGTATTTTCTTTTTTTAGCCTTATGGTGATATTGATGATCGTGTTCGTAGCATTGGTCACGCTCTTGGCTTCACCCGTAAGTCATTTCCCCCTCCCCTCACCCCTCAAATCTTTCATGCAATCTTTTAATCATTCTTATTGTTTATTTCGCATTTATAGCCGTTATTTGGAATCACGACACTGATGACTGGAAGGTACGACTCACAAAATACTCTGAAGCATACATGACAAGACATTATGAAGCTAACTCTTTTTTTTTTTTGTTAATAGGCTGGTGAAGACAAGAACTTTGATGAACAATGGATTGATGGTAATGTCACCGAATGGGCTGGTGAAGCTTCTTCTGCTCAAGTTGGTGGTATCTCTCTCGAACACGATCTTTATGAAAAGGTAAAAAAAAAATGCATACAAGGAGCCTAATTGTTATTTGATGGAAATCATACTCATCCCCGCATCACCCCCTTTCTCCTTTTTTTTATATTTTTATTACCATTATAGACTGTCGCTGCTGCCATCCGTGTACTCCCCACTCTCCAAGTAAGTATATCATCATCACTGATTCTTCAACTTATCACCAAGCTGACCCATTTCTCTTCCTCATTATAGAAAGCTTACAAGGTGACCACTGTTGGTCAATGTGTTGGACAACAATCCTACAAGGAAGGTAACGGTCCTGCTGGCAATGCCACCTCCTCTGCTTCTGCTGCTACTTCTGCTGCTGCTTCCTCTTCAGCCTCTGCTCAATCTTCCACCAAGCCTTCTTCTGATGCCGTCTCCCCTGCTGGTGCCTCTTCTTCCTCTTCTTCTCAAACTACCGATAGTGGTGCTTCCCGTACCGCTATCAGCTCTGCCGTTTTGGTGTTGGGTGCCTCTGTCGCTTATATGTTGATCTAAAAAAAATAGTTTAGTCTTCTATCTTGTCTTTTTTTTTATATTGTATTAAATAATATATGTTGTATTCTAGATTTTTACTTTTATTAGTGTCCATTGTCTCCTTTTTTTTTTACATATATACATATATCACACATTTACACGACTTCCCCGATTTACAAATAAAAATGCCAATATCCATGATTTGCTATGTTTGATAGGGTGGTTGGGGAGGGGGCGGCGGGCTGTGATAGGGGAAGAGTGCCGCTGGTCAAATTTGTCAAAACGATTTTCCGGTGTGTGCTAAAAATATATTTGGGTGCCTCAAAAAAAAATGGTCGGGTGTTGTTTCATCTTACGCTTCTTTCCCTTCTCTCTTTTTTTTTCCATGAAACATAGGATTCCGACGGGACATTGGATATCAACGCTTCGGATGTGCATTTCTATGATGACTATGGTGCAACAATCATCAATATATTATGGCAAGACACTGACCGATTCTCTCGCTCTCTTTCTTTTGCTTTGGATGTGGCTGGCCAATGTCATGACATTAGAGCGCGGTGAAAACGGATCGAGGGAAGGATGGGGGAGGACTCATATCGACATGGAATGGGCAGTGGATGTGAATACCACTTGAACGGATCAACGGACGCCATTGGGCTACGATTCGCGTGAAGACGAATGAAACAATCTTGGTGGTGCCTGGACCTGGACCTGAAACTGTATGCGAAACCTCAACGACGAATCTAAAAAGACATTGATTTACCGCACCTTTTGCGGGATGGATGAAATAGGATGACCAACCAACAACAGTCGATGGCTTGATCTATATGGGATACCAGAAGATAGCAAGGTCATGGCCACTTTGGACCCTTCAACTGACACTTGGCGCGTTTTTGGGGAGTGGTGTGGTGTGCTGGACAACTACTAGTGGCTTCTTTCTGCCAATCTCTCGGTGTGTAGTATAGTTTTTATGAACGTAGGATAGTTTAGTCAAATAGTAATGTTTGGGGGATTGATGATTCATTTTACAGCATTACATACATGCTTTTATTTTATTTTATTTTATTTTTTTTATTTTTTTACCAATAAAACGACCATATTTTGATAGTCTTTATCACTTATATATTTTTTGATGGTCTCTTTTACTACATACAAATAAAACAATGATGGTTTTGATGGTTTTAATAGTCTTTATTCAAAATAAAAAAAAACAATGAGGAATATGGGGGATACAGATATGATCAATGGGTGAAGAGGTTTTTATCCTAAGATGTGGAAGGTGTGTATGTATATGTGTGAATGATGGGATATGTAGGTATAAAGAAGAGGATTCTAAACTAAGGTAGGGAAGATGTATGTGTGTGTGTGTGTGTGTGTGTGTGTGTGTGTGTGTGTGTGTGTGTGTGTGTGTGTGTGTGTGTGTGT
>JAFHAR010002174.1:7366-18933 GCA_019677225.1 Absidia healeyae | reverse complement strand
CTTTAAAAAAAAAAAAAAAAAAAAAAGTCCCTTGACCAACGTTACACAAACATCAGTCCTAAACCACCTCCCTTTTATGCAAGTCCTGGGTTGAAAGTCCTCTAGTACAAATCTTCTGGTGTACTTCATATAGTCTGGGAACACATACCATGGAACACTACACAAGCCATTCGTCGACTGCTTCTCGTACAATGCGGCTTGACAAGTTCCCAGAGTCACTCTATCCCGAGAATGGATGGGTACAATACTCAGTGATACTAGAAATCGTAGTCACGTTAGTAATAGTAGTAATATCATATAGCCTTTTATTATACCAAGTTATTTTCCCAGGATCTAAATTCCTTATATACATAATAAAAAAAAAGTATAAACTATACTATGAGAAAAGCGGACTTTGTCCGCTACTCATGGCTTTCCCTAAAAAAAAACCCTCCATATATGGAAATATAAAAAAGAGTGTTCGCTACTATTCGCCCATATCCATTGTGATAAGAAAAAGAAAATATTTATTGTGTAAAGTGTGTCTCCTCTCCGTATCGGACTATTAGTCTACCATAAGTCGAACATGTCATTTGGCCACTCTGATTCTCTGGCAGACCAATATTGATCGTTGTAAACCCAAGATTGACCTAATGTACTATCAGCAGATGCAAAACCAGGTTCATTATAGGCATCTTCTTGTAAGGTAAACCAGCGAGGATTCCATGGAATGTCTTTGAGCTCAAGCTCTTTACGTCGGTCACGCTGTTTTTGTTCGATCCGCTGTTTTTCTGCATCAGCTTCATCCACATTGCCTATTAGATCGTTTAATCTTGTTAAAAGAGGTATGTAAAATTTTTGATTTTTTGAAATTACCTAGTTCATATAAACGTTGATCAGGTCGGTAACGTGTATCTGTGATAGGTAGCTTGTTTTTTTCAACATCTGTGATTTCATTGAGCTCCATACAAAATCGAGTAAAGCCGTAATAGTTTGCATGATCTTCCACACCAGGTGAGTTAGCAGTCCAGAGTACTGATAACTGTCGCTTGTTCATGTCTACTTCTTCAGCTAACTTGTCGCTCCATTTTCCTACTACACGTCTTACTTTTTTTCCAGAGGAAGTGTAAAATGTAGCAATAATATCGTTTCTATTAGTTGGTGCACCGAATAGTCCACCACCTGTTCCTTCTTTGAATGTCACAATTGCATAGTCGCCTGTTGTGTGGTTGGTCACTTTCATTTCCCCAGCATGTTCCAAATACTTTTCACCAGCAATCATGTTCCGCATCCAACTACTTGGCTTCGCATATGTGTAGTGATCGTCGTGACCGGTCAGATTCACGTGGAATACGCCTTCGGTCATAAATTCCTATTTGAATAGGTGTGAGTTAATTTATTATGCATATATGTATATATTGTTTTTTCTTGTGTTATTTACCATAGACTTGCCCCAGAACTTGCTTTTAATTTTTGTGCATTGCCAGTACTTGTAGTTTTTAGACTCCGCATGAGCAGCAATAATTAAGGGATTGTGCGAGACCTTCTCAGAAATGAAACGAAATCCCTTGTCAGGTCGAATGTTTTCATACGTTTCTGTCATCATAGGATTGAAAGGCTAGATGTAAAAGAATAAATAAATAAAGGATATCAAATTGATAATCAGAATTTAAAATTTCCCTTTTGACTCCTACCTTTCGCCCAGTGCGGTATTGAGAAGAGGTGTAGCTGGTAATAGCAAAAATGGTGATATACATTAGTCGTTCCATAGGCATCGATAGAGTACATGCTTTGTCCAGAAGATCTGAGTATTCCAATTCTTCACACGCCTTTTGCAGCATGTTCAAAGGTTCGTTCATACTAACAGGCATAGCGATGGTAGATAGGTCCTTGCCAACGTTTTTTCGAAATACAGATAAAGCCGAGCCAACGTCACCTACAGCGGGCGAAGGTAAACGATGACGGCGGTGAGGAGATTCCAGCCATTGTTGAGTCCAATCTTTGTTTCTTTGATGATTTCCTATTGGTATAACGTTATAAACAATTGTTGAAGTTGTTTCTTTATTACGTCTTCTGTTCTCGTCACATGCTATAATGTTATATACTTGCTCCTGCTATTGCTCTTACCTTGCTTGCCTTGCTCCTGTTCATAATCTTCCTCTTCCTCATCTTCGTCATCCGTAGTATCAGCAGCTTCTTCAACATGGATGTGACCGTCTGCATCATTATCTTCTTCGCTGGGACTCAGCTCCACATCTTCAGCGTCATAAAATTCTTCAGAGAAAGACGAGTCATGCGACATCATCGTTGTTGTCCGACGGAGTCCAGGTAGCCCATTGGAAGAGGTCGAGGAGGTATTCACTGTACCGTTAGCATCATCAATAGTTGAGAGAGGAGTTGAGGTGCCACTAGTCTTGCCGAGGTTAAAAGGATCAGCTTGAACTACTGTTTCTTGTACCACGTGCCATTGTTGATCTTGTCGGTCTATTGCCACTTCCAAGTCCTCCTTGAGTTGAACCAAGCGAGCAATCCATTCAGGGTCGGTTTCATATCGCTCTTTTTCTTCTTGAAGCCACATGTCTAAGCAATGCAATTTTTCCTTGACATGCTGGCTACCTTGAAGACCACGAGACACATCAATTCTTGCCTTTTCCTTGGCTACTGCAGAGACATGACGCGATTGACGTTTGTGTCGCCATTCCTCAAAGCTTTCAACTTCAGTTTCCAAACCAGATGCACGATGTTTTTTGAGATGTTTTGTCCAAGTTTCATGGTCTTCTGGTGTCAATGCTTTCAAATGATATATCATAGTACCGGAGTCAATATGCAGCGCGCGAGATTTGGGCTGATTAGTAATGGTCGATATGCGGATTTGAATTAGGCCACGAGGTACACCAGTAGGCGATGTCGAATATGATAATACTCCTGATTCAGAAAGCCGGAACCAACGCTTCGCCCAACCTTGCATCTTCTTGCGTCGTTTTTTCAGAAGCCAACCTGTAAGTTCGTATTGGTTTACCGAAGCTCCATTAGCAGTTACTGTTTCAACACCAGCCACAGAGGATCCTCGATCCACTCCAGTAGTTGGCGTTTCAGATAGTGTTACAGAAAGTGTCAACAGCTTTGGAGTGTTGCGTGAGAACGTGTTATCTATTAAGGTTTTGAAACAGGAAAATCAGTAAAAACCCGTTACTGTAATATTATAGACAACTTACCGAAAACAAGGACGTAGTTTCCAGGTTCTGACACAGCCAAAGATCCTTCCATCTTGGTCTGGCTTGAATTAGTTTGTTGAATAGGTACAATTTCAACTAGTCCTTGTTCACGCAGCTTCGTAGACGCAACAGATTTGGCTCTAGGACGACTTGTTGATGAAGAGTGGACGCTGTTTATAGACCCTGCAGAGGAAGTGAGCAAATCCTTCGAGCTGCCTTCAATCAATAGGGTAAGTCATCCTCGCTATACAAACAACGCTTCACTTAATAAATAAAAAAGTTACCTTGTGGATTCAAGAGCTCGCCGGATGGTAACGAACCTTGTCTCTGGGCCTGGGCACGAAAAAGGATATCAGAGGATGAAGGCAGTGGTTCTTGCCCATGGCGTTTGTACACACCGAATTGAATGTTGTTACGCTTTGTAGTAAAAGACCAGTTGATAGTTGTATTTTTTGTTGGCACATAGACATAGTGTAGATAACTGTTTTGATATGTACAAAAATTAAAAATGAGATACAAAAAATCATGGCACTGTTTAACACAGGTCTTCTTACCTATCCCGTGGTTGGACTTGAACAACTTCCATAGTATTCGAACCGGGGCAAAATTTGAAAGAGGAAGGTTACCACTAGTGAAAGGGGGAAAGAAAGCGAGAAAAGACTTAAATACGAGCAAAATTCTTTCTTTTTTAATAGTATTATCAGGTGCAAGTGTTACATTCAATCCCCGTATTCTAATCCTGTGTTGAGATGAGGGTAATTTAAGTAGGGGTAAAAAATGGCAGCTTTCATTTTATTTAGTTGTTTAAATTCGATTCTAGTAATCGTGAAAACCCCGCTTTTGGATATATGTAACGAGCTGGACTCTTCCGTCCTCACATGTCAGAAATAAATAAACACTTGCTACCCCAATCGTTTTTGCTGTCTTTGCTGCAACGTGAGCTGGTCATAAACCTGTAGATATACTGGAACGTCTTAGACCTTGGTTGTCATTATAACAAACTACTAACATGTCATTAAATATGCTCCTCTGGTTGACAGTATTCTATAGGTTTTGACCAATTCCAGTCACATGGTTATTCACATGGTTATTTGGTATGCGTAACACAAAAAAATGTCATGGAGGCCATTGGAAATCAAACTTGGACCTAGTGAGGTCTGATCGGCAGCCATCAATCTTAGATTTTGACACTCTCACATATCCTCGTCCTCGTCCATGTACGCCATCAGTTGGAAGCTCAAGATCATTGATAGTTTTCTTTTCGTCCGTTACATCACAGTTTAGTTTATACTTCCATAAAATATCCTGTCCCTGTTTACAATCGTTTCATCCTTTTGTTCGTCTTTTGTAGTCAGCTTCGCTCTGTTTTCCTCTGCACCCACTCCAACTCCTCCATTCATTCAAAAAGTTGTTGTACAGCACATTGCTTCATAAAAAGTTTTTTATTTCCAAAAAAAAAGGTAACTATCACTACTATCCTTGTCACAAGTCCACACCTTCGTAGATTCAACCAGCCCAGCTATCTTGATTTACCTGCCAAAAAACCCCCCCCCGATGTCGACAAAATCACGAATCCAAAATGACGGGTGATGCCATGCACTTTGTAAAACCCTTTCGGAAATAACACAAATCCTGTAAAAAAACCCATTCCACAATCACAAGGAGACAATGGAAGAAAGAAAAAAAAAATTTTTTTTTTAAAATTTTTTGAATTTCAAAACGGAGTTACACGTCGATGAGAGGTGGAACATAATTTAGCCAACGTTTTTAAAAGATTTTATGTTGTATTATGGGGTCCAGGACTTTGAGACCACCAACTTCCCAGGGGACAAACACCAGTTCCTTAGCCAGGCTTGGGGATTGTTTTTTCCATATAAATTGGTAGATAATGGATCGTAGTGATGAGAAGAAGGTTTGGGTGGGAAAAAAAAAAAAAGGAATCATAGAATTGAAATCGGCAAAATTGAAATTCCGCCCCACCTCATTTCATAAAATGAAGCCAGAACCAGAAGCATTAAAAGATCCGTTCTGGGACCTATTTGAGCCGTGTGATATTCGATTTCGGAAATATGACTTGCTGTGATGTATGGCACTTAGCAGTGTGTTCAAACACCGCCAAGTTTAGCTTGGGTGTTCGCCAGTAGACTGTTCTTTACACATACACACTCTCGTTTATTAAGTTTTTAGCTACACACTTTGTACCTGCCTTCATCTCTTTTACTCCCAATATTACTACTCGAATATGTTGGAGTCTCTTGTCTCCACTTTACTAAATCGATTTTTGGGGGCCTATGTTTCGAATCTAAATTATAATCAGCTTCAAATCGGTATCTGGTCAGGTAAAGCGCTATATATTACCGGTATAGGAGATAAAGCGACTTACACGCTATTGTATTGAACATATAGGTGAAGTTGTATTGCGCAACTTGAAGTTAAAAAGGGAAGCTTTGGACAAACTGAACCTGCCTGTTGACGTCTTGGAAGGTAACAAATAAAATAGAAGAAGAAACCTTCAGAAACTGTATACTTACTCCTCTCCCCCTTGGTTCGAAGGTTATCTCGGTGAGTTGACGCTGAATATTCCATGGTCCAATCTCAAAAACAAGCCAGTGATGGTCCACATAAAAGATGTATATGTGCTTGCTGTTCCCCGAAATGAATCAAGCATGACACCTGAAGAAATGGCAAACCGAGAATTTGAAGCCAAGATGCGCAAACTGGTCGATACTGAACTTGTACAAACAACAACCCAAGCCCTCGACGAACAAGAAGATAGTGTTAATAAAAATGATACCTTTGTAAATCAACTTGTGGCCAAAATTATGAACAATTTACAATTTTCGGTGACCAACATACATGTGCGGTATGAAGATGATGTGTCAGCGCCTGATCATCGATTTGCTGCGGGAATCACGCTGAGTGAACTATCGGCTATTACTACTGATGAAAACTGGGTGCCTCAAACCATTGGTGATGTGATTCACGTGATTCATAAATTGGCAACACTTGAATCCTTGTCCATTTACTGGAATACCGATGCAAGATCGTTGGCTCATTTGGAGGAAACGGAGTCAAAGCGTGCTTTCCAACATCTCGTATGCATAAAAGGGTATCTATATGGGATGATTGTTGCTAACGAACTGAATGATTTTTTTTTCAATAATAGATTGCTACCGGCTCCACTGTGCCAGAGGAGCATCAGTATATTTTAAAACCAGTTTCTGGGACAGGAAGGGTAATGATTGTCAATGATGATTAGACGGCAGATCAAGGAAATTTACGCAAGATATTTTTTTTTAGATCAAATTGAACAAATCCTTTGGAAACAAAATTCCCAAAGTTGATATCACTCTGCTATTCGACGAACTTGCTTTTGTAATTGATAATGAACAATACCGTGGTGCCATCCTCTTGCTTGATCTCTTCCATTCGTACCTGAAAAAACAAAAAGTAAGCAAGATATAGGTGTATGACTTTTTTTCCTAATCAATTATAATTTTGATGCGTAGTATCAACATTTACATCCGCGTTCTGATATGACACCGAAACTTAATCCCCGGGAATTCTTCCAGTTTGCAGGAAGTGCAGTCTTATCTCAAGTTCATGAACGCAATGCCCGGTGGAGCTGGACACGCTTGAAGGAACGCCGTGACGATCGTCGGGGGTTTCTTGAATGCTACGTTGCTGACAAACTAGGCAAGGCCACGGAAGATCAAATGGTGCAATTGGAATCTCTGGAGCGGAAGCTCTCCTTTGAGGATTTACGCTTTTATCAAAGTATTGCAAAGAACCGATTGAAAAGAGAAAAGGCAGTGTTGGCTGCTGAAGAAAAACGGCGTAAGGAATTGGATGCGGCCGCACGTACGGCGCAAGGAAGTCAGCAAGGTTGGATTAGCTCATGGTGGTATGGCCAAGCTGCGAAAAACTACAGTGATGACAAGGTAAAACAGTGAATCATCTGAGAAAAAAGGACCGAACAAGTGCTCATCACCTACTTTACTTGTATATGTAGTCTGACGAATCATTGGTGATTACTGAAGAACAAAGGCAGGAATTTTATGATGCAATTGAATATGATGAGGACAAGGCAGCCATTGCTGAATCGATTGAAATTCCAAAAGATGTAAGTAGGAAATATCCTCCCACTCAAAAAAATGGAAAGTTAATGTGTTAATATCGTGTTGTTGTATTCATAGACAATGCTATTATCGCTCCGTACATCTTTGAACAAAGGCTCATTCACTATCAAGCGTAATCCTCATGCGGAAAAATCAAGCGAACTAGTTTCATTAGTCTTTGACTCTGTGATAATGGGATCAACAATTTATGTAGAATCATGGAAAGCCTCGGCTTCTCTTGGCGATCTTCGACTATATGATGGCGTGACGGAAAACACACGTTACCATCAACTCGTAGGCGTTAGTCGCAAACATTTGGTTGAGTATGATATCAGCGCCTTGGTCACTCGTCCTTTTTTTTCGATCGAATACGAATACCGTCCTCTTGACAAACGTGCTGACAATGCCATTGCGTTGAAAATGCGTAACATCGATATTGTATACAACCCAGTAATAATCAATGAAATACTTGCATTTTTCCGCCCACCTGAAACAAGTATTGATAGTGTGAACGCATTAGTTGAAGTTGCTGGTGATACATTGGAGGATATCAAAAAACAAACAAAGTCCACTCTCACTTTCGCTTTGGAGCAGCACACCACCCTTGACCTGCATGTGGACATGGACGCTCCGATCATTGTTATTCCTGAATGGTAAAACAGAAATCCCGTTTCTTTATCGGGCAGCGACACTCACCCGTTTACTATTATTATTACTTATTTCCTTTCATAGCTGCACTAGTCAAATATCGCGGGGAATTGTATTGGACGCTGGCCATATCAACATCGAAAGTCAACTAGTATCGCCTGACACTGTTGCCGCTATGAAATCCAAACGTGCTTCTGACTACACGAGTGATGACCACCTGCAGCTACGTTCACTAATGTATGATCGATTCACCATGAAATTGAGCCAGACCAAAATCCTGGTAGATGGCGATTCTGTCGACAAGTGTCTGCAACAAGTCCGAAATCCAGAACCTCTAATGAATTACATGCATATGGTGGATCGCATCGATATGACCTTTTTGCTGGAACTGTGTATTCTCGAAGCGTCGCCTGAATTGTCGAAATTTAAAATATCGGGCCACCTACCTATGCTAAGAATTAATTTCTCAGACTCTAAATATCGCACGATTATGCAGTTGCCACATCTTCTGAATGCTTCCGGACTTTTTGGACAAGCCGATCAAGATGAATTCAACGTTGAAGCTCTTGACGCTGAAGAAGACGGTAGTTCGAATACCAATGCTGATGTGAAACGGCACAACTTGATGGACCTCAAACTTTGGGACCAGGCAGCAGATTCGTTTTCTTTGGATACAGAAAGTGAGCAAGGTGACGACGACGAAAATCACGGTGGCAATCGAGAGGATATTACCTCACCAACATTAGTTGCGATATCTTCTGGTACACACCGCACTAAAAAAACGATAAAACTGGATCAAAAGCAGTTCGAATTAGCTTTCCGTGTGGACAAGGTGCTGGCGAATATCTACCAAGCAACAAATCTCGCTATCAAAGATGATCGATTACCCGAAAAATTACTCGCTGTGTTGTCATTACATGGTTTGTCACTTGAATATATGATGCGACCTCACGACATGTCGGTTGACCTTACACTGCAAGCCATGGATGTCATTGATCATATGGCCCACGGCGATGAATTCAAGTACCTAGTGACATCTGACCATGATGTTTTGGATATGCATGTATCTCAAACTCATGATGATTCTTTCAAGAGCAAGGCTTTAGTGCATCTACAATATATTCAGGTTGACAAGAAGAGTCCTGAATACGTCGAAAAATACAAGGGTATTGATCGTACTGTTTATTTGACATTGTCGACGCTTAATTTTATTGTCACTCGAAGCTCGGTATTGACTTTGTACAACTATGCGATCACCACCTTTATTGACCCAGAACAACAACAGCACGCAATGGCACCTCAAAGTGCGCGACGCAAATCAACTTCGCTAGAACTTCAACAACAGCAACAGACGCCACAAAATGTTCGAGTGGACTTGTTTTTAGACAGTGTCAATTTTATATTGAACAATGATGGCTCACGGATTGCTACAGGTGAACTATCCCATGGCGATTTGCTTATATTGATGGTGGATTGCAAAACGAAGATACGATCAAAATTTGCCAATTTTACTCTGACAGACGACTCGGCTAAGCGCCATGACTCAAGTGAGGACAACCATCATCAACTGCTAACGATCCAAGGTGATGAATTGATTGATTTGCGCTACGAAACATTCACAAACGAACAAGGTGACAACACCTACCCTGGATACGATCAGTCATTGTATTTACGCATGGGCTCTGCACAATTTACGTTTTTGGAATCCTCTGTTTGCAAACTTCTATCGTTCCTCAGCAAATTCGCAGCTATGAAAGCGATCTATGACAGGGCAAGACAGGCAGCTTTTGAAACGGCACATCAGCAGTATAATGCTCTGGCCAAGATGCATTTTGACGTAGTGATCCGTACTCCTGTGGTCCTGTTCCCAGAAATTCAGCAACAACATCCATTGGATATGGTTGTAGCTCACCTTGGCGAAATCTGGGCCTCCAACTCATTTATTGTACAACAAAACAAAGGCTGTATCAACTGTGTCAAAGCAGGTCTTCGGGCCATGAACCTAACGTCTAAATGGCATTTTGTATCAAGTGGTGATGAACAGCAAGTACAACTACAAACGTTGCCTATCATTGATAATATTGATTTGAATTTGGATATTGTGATTCCCCATGATGACGAAAATGACTCTTCCACTGGATTGGGGCGGCCTGGTATTGATGTTGCAGGTAATCTTGGTTGTGTATCAATGAACTTGACCGAACGTCAGTACAATTTTTTGTTGGATGCCACCCAGATGATATCCCGAGTTCTTGGTCAAATGCGCCAGAATGATCCAGCTGATAATGTGGAAGATAAAGAATTTGACTCGGAATCTAACGGTGGCGCTGATCAACCCATACTATCTCAACGAGAAGAACACTCACCTGACTTGGGTACTGATGGCTCACCTAAACCCCCACGTTTCAAAGTGTCACTAAAGATGCCCACCGTCAGATTTGAACTCTATACTGATCCAAAATCATCCACTTTATCTACGCCTATTAGTCTATCGAGATTTGCACTCAACAATTCCTCCTTATTGGTACATGGGCAAGATAGTGGCAGCATCAATATTCGATGGCAGGTGCATACACTTACAGTAGATGATACCCGACCCGATGTCCGTAGTCAATTCAAACACATTGTGCCATCAATTCAACATGGTCATCAGTTTGTGATGCAATGTGATCTATCAGCACCTGCAAGCATTGGAGGTAGTCGACACGGGATTGTATTGTTAACGATCAACGAACCCAAAATGATAGTGTCCCTGGATCATGTGTTTATGCTGTACAAGTTTTTCACCACAGCAACTGCCAATCAAAAAAAACCACCGCCTCCAAAATTACCTCGACGACCTGCTCACCATTCGCAGCAATCGCCTCAGAAAACACAACAACGATCATTGCGACGTCACTCTTCTATCGGCTCTGTATTAGATGAAGAGTCATCGTTGGACTTGTCGTACCGACTGAATGTGACTGATGTTGAATTTATTTTATTGGCAGACCCAGATATCGTTGGTTCCGAAGCTGTGGTTCTCTCAACTGAAAAAATCATGATCTCGCACCAATCTGTCATGGCACTCGCTGTTAAGAAAATGGGTATGTTCTTATGCCATATGGATAATCGCGATACTTCTACTCTACGCTTTATTCAGCCATTTGACATCTCGATATCCATGAACAATAACGGCCTTTCAAATAGCGTTGATGAAGAAGGTGGATTGATAGAGCTTGAAGTGGATGTAGAGGCATTAGTACTCCGCCTATCGTACCGTGATGCTATGCTGGTCACCTCAATCTTTAACAAAGCGTATGACCTTTATCATCAGTATACAATGGCCCTAGCGACTGATTCTGATTCCGTCTCCGCGGAAATGAGCTATGCACAAACGATACTGGACCAAGCTACAAATGGTGTCCTTCAATTGCCCACCCAAGCAAAAGAATCGGTACAATTAACAGAAGAACAAAAAAAAAAAAGGTCTAAAGGTTTGCTAACTTTTTTTCTGTCTTAAGCTTCGGGCTACTTTCCAGGGAATGCAAATCATTTTGATTGAAGAAGTGCATGAATTCCCAATGATTGACATGACACTTAAGCCTTTTGAAGTAGTCGCTTCTAA
>JAFHAR010002171.1:22866-34749 GCA_019677225.1 Absidia healeyae | reverse complement strand
GGTTTTTTTTTTTTTTTTTTTTTTTTATGTATTATTGATATTGTACCTGTTGTTGCTGAGGTGTAAGGTTTGACATTTGTCCATTTTTCATCATTTGTTGGGCTATCATCATATTCATTGCTGAGAGATGTAATAAAAAAAGAGAGCGACAAAATCATCGAATTCATGAGTATCCACACTAACGTTGCTCTTTCTATATAAATTGGTTGCTTACCTTCACCACCACCATTAAACTGTCCAGTTGACATACTAGGATTTTGCATATTGCCTGCCATTTGCCCCGGTCCACCTGAAGTTGGCGCACCACCTTGCACCATCGGATTCTTTCCTATAATAAAGCACAATAGGGGATAGGTGAGTGATCCATAATCAAAAGTGTCATTGCTTCAAAGGCATGAGATTACCTATATGATTGTTTGCACCAGGAATCTGACCAGGTTGCCCACCACCAACTTGACCTGGCTGTGGTACGCCGCCTTGCTGCTGCACTTGACCAAGATTCTGAGGATAGTTTAGTGAAACTTGATTTGATACCGCTTGAGGATTTTGTTGTGGTCCTTGTTGAGATGGTATTGGAGGCTGACCAGGTTGAGATTGGGACTGTGATTGCTGTTGGTTCATCATCGCTTGTTGCTGTAACTGTATCCTAGCTTGCGCTTGGTTGTTCATCGCCATCATGTTACTAAAAAAGAATAGTCATATAGTGAAGTTGGTCAATAAAATACCCCTTCCCCCCCCATCCATTTTGTTTTGCTTGATTCCTCCCGCCATCTTTTCTTTTCTTTTCTGTTAGACTTACGGATTTTGTACCATCCCTTGTTGATTCATGTGCATCGTTTGTTTTCGAATATGCATTTGGACAGCAGACTATTTTTCATGAATAACCCCCAAATATAGTTTTTGTTAGTAAATAGATCCTACCCCATTTCCGGCCCTTCCTTTTTATTTTATTTTGTTACCTTTTCATCGGGATTCAATGATTGTGGATCACGACCACCAAGGCCCAAAGCGTTCATACTGTTGATGATAATAGCATTGGAAGGAGCCATACTTAGACGTTGATTCATCATCATTTGTTGTTGCGCATTCATTGGTATTCCTTGAGCATTGGCCATGGGAGACTGCATCATACCATCCGGATGCCCACCAGGAACCGATTCGTTGCCACCAGGTCGATGCATCTGTTGAGGCGAAAAGGAAGGAGAAGAAGCACCCAGTCTACCTGCAGCTGCATGTTGTTGTTGGTGAGAGGGTAAAGAAGCTGGATTGATTTGAGGTGTGTTGACCATAGCATTTGTAGTAGCGGTATTTCCAGAAGCAGTAGTAGCCGTAGTATTGTTATTGTTGTTGTTGGGAGGCGGCATGTTATTGGTATTGTTATTTGGTAACGAGGTAATACTATTGACTGGGGAAGGACGGTGGTCTCGTGCTTGATTAGGCTGCTGTTGCTGTTGCTGTGGTTGTTGTGAGGGCACATGAGGCGGTTGTTGAGGATCTTGGTGCTGCTGCTGCTGCTGTTGTTGTTGTTGTTGTTGTTGTTGTTGTTGTTGTTGTTGTTGTTGTTGTTGTTGTTGTTGTTGTTGTTGCTGTCTTTGAGACTGTTGCTGCATCTGTGGAGATTGAGTTATGCGTTGTACTTCAGATGCCCTACGTTGTTGCTGTTGTTGTTGTTGTTGTTGTTGTTGTTGTTGTTGAACCACTTGCTGCATACTGAAATTTCGTTGTTGTTGTAGGACCTCTTCTTTTTTGTTGCGCATAAGTTCGTGATACTAGGGAGAAGCAGAAAAAAAAAGAAGCGTGTCAATAGTATGAAAATAGAGTTTATTGTATCCCTTGTTTTTAATAACTTGCCTCGTTGTGTATCCCAGCTTCCTTGGTCGCTTGAGCATCTTTGTTTTTTGCATGGTATACGTCCCAAAAGACACCCCACCAGTCAGCTAGAAACCCTATTGAAATATCAATAGGAGGTTGTTGTTCAGTAGACACGTTGGCTTCGGTGGCAAAAAAGCGAGCTGCTTGGTTGAAGTTGTGTTTCTTGCAATAATCATAGATATACACATGTAGAAGTTCTGTGGCCCTTGTATCCACCACTGTTCGACTAGGCAACCTATAATCAAACCAATAATAATAATAATAATAAAAAGATGCTTTGTTAGTATTGGCAGTTCATCCTGACCCTTTTCATGTTCTCTAGCTTGGCGACCAATGGCTAAAGATGCGCAATCTTTTCACCATCTTCTTCGCCCATCATGTTCTTCAGTTCCCTTTTTTTTTTTTTCAATACTACCAATACTTCAATCCACATATACAATCTTATTTCTTACCAACACCCATCCGTCTACCCATCCATCACCCACCGACATCATAACCATCCAAACATTGCTTACCCTTCCCAGGTATTTCTCCTGACTTGAGGCTGTGCCATAGTATGTTGTTGGTGATAATATAATATGTGAAGTAAAAAGTAAAAAAAGGGAATAAAGGAAAGCACCAATAATAATAGTAAATTAAAAAAAAAGAGAGAGAGAGAGAATAAAAAAAAGGAGAAAAAAGTGGACAAAGCGAAGAAGATCGGAGTTTCTCCGAAGTGGTTATTATAAAAAATTACAGTGACGTGTTGCTCAAACCGTACCGTTTCCAAGTAACATATAATCTGTATTTGTTCCTCAGCAATTAAAGTGCCATTTTATTATAAGGCACTATACTCACAGTGTTGTTGATGATCTTCACAAGTCTTTTTTTTTTTAAAAAAAAATTATTTCATTTTTGTATATAGTCATTTGTGACATCCTCTGTGATAAATCACCCGGTCGGCATTTCAATGACATTGATCAGTCGTACGTATATCATCATTGATACTTTTGGTTGGGTTTTCTCATATCATTTTATTGTATTGAAAAATAAAACAAAGAGAGACTATCTCTAACTATGCTGCCCATTAGCTGTCTTTGGATAGCAGTCCAAAGACGTACAATCTTATATCCTTCAAAGAAAACCTTAAAAAATCAAAATTAAAAAAACCATTCAGCTTCCGCTATAGAGGCAACATCATCATTATCATATCACCAATAGCTTCACTCACCAGTCAGACCTCGTAACCAAGGAAGAAATGTGGTTTCACATAAGGCCTGTATAATCATGATATGTTAATCTCTTCAAATGTTCGTTTGCTTGGCATCTCCAGTCACCATGCTTTTGCTGATATGGCTGAATTGGGTTGCAAAAGATGCTATAGACAAATTAGGCGGCATGTTTGACTGGAAAAAAATAAATGAAACCCTTCTCTAGCTCGAATCTGCGGCGTTTGAATTTCAACCCTAGGAAACACCAAGTGCATGAAAGTTACACAGATCAAAGAAGCTTGATTTTTCAAATATCATAGCAATATAACGTTAATACACTTAATATTCAGTCATTTAGACTTTATTATAAAAGAGTAGTAGTTTTAAATAATATTAAATTTGAGATCCCATTCTCTTTAATGAAAAATTATGTAACAATGACAATGAAACTAGCCATGAAAAGAGCAACCAAGGCGATCATTTCCGTGGGAAGACCATAAGACATGCTATTACCAGCGCCAGAAGTGGAGGTGGCAGTTGGGGAGGACGTTTCAGTGCCACTGGTGGTTTCACTCATACTGGTGCTGCTGCTGCTTTCACTCTTGCTGCTACTAGTCATGCTGCTGCTAGTTTTGGAGGCAGAGGATGTATTGGAGGAAGTAGCACTTGTACCCGATGCGGAGCTAGTCTTGCTATGATTGCTAGTCAAAGAGCTCAAGACACTTTGGGCTTCTCCAGTGATACCACCATTAGCTAACAAATGCGTCAAGAAGAAGAAAAAGGAAAATGTGAGTCGAATGAGTATCCTTCGTTTCATTTTTTTTTTCAGTAAAATTACTTTGTTGAGCATTAACTATGACGGCAAAGAAGAGAGCAACGAAGAGGAACTTGAATTGCATCTTATTATATATATATGAGGTAACAAAATGGAAGTGAAAAAGGGAAAAGTGGGAAAAAGATCGACGTCAAAGCTTTTTTTAATCATTTCCGTCATTTCAAGGTTTTCAAATTGAAAGGGATCAAAACCCAAGACATTTGTGAACACCAACCCTTGTCTCTCTTTTTTTTTGTGACAGGACCCTATCAAAAATAAAAAATCAATTTCTCTCGCGTGTTGACGTAATATAAACTCCGCCTTTTTTCGCCGAAATCAGGCATCCCCCCTACCATTGTTTCACCTTCTACAGCCACGCAGAAGATAAACATTCACACATACATGCATACCCACACATAATACCACACACACACATGTATAAACAGCAAAACAAGATGAAACAGAATAAAAATGAGACAAAGAAGAATAAAAAAGTTTATTGAGATAAAAGACGAGACACTAAAAAAAAACATCATGTAAAATAAGAATATCATAGGATCAAGACCTTTTTTTTATTGAGCAATCACTTTCTTCATTTCAAATAACCGTTTGGACAATTCATCACGTTCATTTTCACTTTGAGCATACTTCATTTTTATATCAATCAACAAGGTTTCCATGGACGAGAGTTGGTCTTCGAGGCGTGCGTTGATCTGGTTCAAATGGGCGTTTTCGGTACACAGAGGGTCGAATTGGTCCTTGAAGGTGACTTCGATGGTTATTGGGATATGTTGCATGTCGGCTTGCAAAGATGCCACTGCTGTTTTCAACCCATCCTGATCGTCAATCATGTGTTGCCGCTGATGCTGACTGTCCTGCAGTTGATCTTTGACATCCTGGTGTTCTTTTTCAAGCGTTTTGGTGGCATGCTGAAGTTGGTCCACCTGTTGTCGCAAGCGGGTCTGTTCCTTTTGAAGCGTGTCTACCAATTTGGCATTCTGTTCGTCCTTTGCCACCCGTACCTTGTGTTCCTTTTCCAATTGTCCAAATTGTTTTTGTGGTATATTCCATGCGCTGGCATCTTGCACCAATTGTCGTTCATCATCCTATAAAAAAGAAGACATAAAGAGCATGAGTATAAATATGTAGCCTCGTTCTTCATTTTTTCCCTTCTTTTACCTTGTATTCTTCGAATAAGCCATTCTTCAAAAAATCCAATAAATGTTCAAAGTCCAGTTGCAAAAGATGGGATTCGTTTCGTTTGAGTAAAGCCAGTGCAAATTTCAAAATCACCTGTAGTCCTTCGGCAAAGATCATATCGTACATCCTAAACACCAGATCCAGTGGGAATTTGTAGGCAAAGAGTGTCATGAACCATTGCGAGGCAAACATGGTGGAATCAATCCCACGGCGTTGTAAATGACGAGAGATATGGGGCAAGTGTTCAGCGACCAGAGATTCAAATTGGTAGATGCGTAGGTGGAGACCTTCCATGTTGGGGATAAAATGACCTCGAAGACCATAATTTGACATGAGACCAATCAAGACATAGAATGCCTCTTCGTCAGGCATCTAACCAAACATCAAACAAACAAAAAAAAAAGTGAGTTTTTTTTCGCCTCTTTTGTTGTCATCACTTACATTCAATAATAAAGGTCCCACAATAAACGCAAGGCCTTGACAATACCCAACCTCGGTATCATACACGCTGTACGCACGGACCACATTGTATAAACCTTCTTGTCCCACCCCATCATGTTCCTTAAAATAGTCATGGCCAGGGAAAGTGCGCGGGAGATCACGCTGGATCATCTTGTCATAAGGACTGGACATTTGGAGAAGCACACAGTATTGTTGCGAGGTACCAAGTTCAATTTGCTTGCTTTTGCTGACAAGTTGCCACACCATACCACGGAGCGACGGAGGCACCCCCTTTTGTACTTGACGTAAGAGATCCTTGTTTTTGTGCACTAGATCAAAATCACAGATCGCCGCAGACCAGAAATCTATATATATATATATATATATAAGTTTTTCAGTCACCCCATCCCATCACTCTCCACCTCTCCCTCAGCTGTCGCTTACCCCAATCGTAATCCTCTCTGTTTGGTATATTGGAAGAGGCAAGCACCAGACTTTGTCGAATCGTTTGTCGTTTCAAGTTCAAAAGTTGTTGCGCCTTGGGGTCATTGCCATTGTCGCTATTTAATTGTTCCATTTGTGCCAAAAGTGCTTCTTGAAACCCTGGTAGAGCGCCGTGACTAGGTGGTCGGTCCTGTTGTTTCTCTTGTGGTGAAGGGACTTTCTTCGTAGTAGGTGTTGATTTGAAGGGTGACCATAATCCAGAGGCAAACCGTTGGGTGGTGCTGGTGGTGCTTGATCTTGCTGATGATACTGTGGGAGTGGTAGTAGATTTGGTTGATGATGCAGCGGTTGTGGTATCAATAGGTGTTGGTTTCATCGATCGGTCTTTTGGTGGAAGAGGAGGGAATTCTGCAGCGGCGGATAAGGGGGGCGGAGTCGATGATTTTGTAGATTTGGAAATAACAGCGTTGGTGATATTAGACATGGCTGTTTTCAAAATGGACGATGATTGAGATGAGATCGATGCCCTAGTTGTAGTTCTGTTCACTGTAATGGAAGGTGCTGTTGTTGAGGTGGTGGTATCATGGCTGCCGGTGATGTTGGCATCTTCCAACAGGGATATATCGTTGAGATCGGAGACTGAGACGGTACTGAGACGTAGGGCGGTTTTATTGTTGCTTATTGTTGTTGGAATATCATCATGCCCTGCTACCTTATCATCGGGTTTGTGGAATGATGATCTATCCATGTTGTTGTTCAAATACACTGCACTATAATCATCATCTGCTGTTGTTGTCGTGGTATATTCCCCCAATCCATTATGCATCGTCGTCACTATATATATATATATAAGTTCAGTCAACTATGATACGCAGTGATCATTCTATCCATATATAAAACACCCAGTAACTTACCATTTTCGGTTGAGTTTCTATTGTCCAAGTAAAACTTATCGTCAAGGTCATCCAAGGGCGGTGTGCTTGTGCCAGTATTCGCAGAATCGCTACGATTCAATACGCCAGTATCAATGGGTGCTCCACCTTCAAACAAGTTGTCAGCAGGATAGTCCTCCGAAGAAGAACCGCCACCGTCGGAAGAAGACAATGAGATGGATGATGATACATTGGTTCCATGGTCTATTGAGGTGGAGATGCCAGCGTCGTCACCATATATTTTTTGATCGCCTTGTCCATGTTGTGAATGTCGCGTTGTTGATTCGTCGGCCTGGTCAAGATGGAAGGTTTCATTATCCATATAATTACTTTCATTGGAGTAAACACTAGAAGAATCATCACTTTCTTGGTCCAAAGTTTTGTCGTCATGAGCAGCAGCACCAGAGGTAGTTAATGTAGGTCTATGTTGTTGAGGGGTAAGAAGTTGAAGAGATTCCAAGTCAGCGTCATCGAGTTCACCGTTATCGTCTAGGGTATCTTCATATCTTGTTTTGTGCAAGGTTTCAAGGGGATCAGCAGTGACGACACAGTTTTGGTGGTGATGGGGGTGATTGTCAAAGATATCAGGGGATTGCGTTGAAGCATCGGAATTAAAGTACGCGACATACTGTTGTTGTTCGTCATCTTTATCCAAAAGAGAATTAACAGAAGGATCGGACGGTACTTTTTGTTCCAGTAAAGATGGGGAGGAGGAAGACATATTTTCAGTGAGAACGTTCATGGAAAAACATTAACACATAAAAAAAAAAGAGTGGGGTGGAATAGATAATAAAGGAAACAAAAAAAAAGAGAGAAATAGAAAGGAACAATGATCGAAATGTGCGTTCCACGAAATTAAAATTTAAATGTCCGTCTCTGGCTTTTAAATTGCACTCGGACAGATAAACGCCGGCATATAAAAAATTGTGTCGACATTTTTTTTCTGGTGAAATAAGGAGATCCTGAATCATTATTATTATAGGAACAAAAGCTACGACAGCAACAATATAGTCCACTGGTAAATCAAGACGCAACATGATAGCCTTTTAATTTGATATACCCCTTCCATCCCTTTCCCTTCCCCTTCTCACAATATAGTAGTATCATTTGTAGTATGTATTTTAGTCGCACTTCTCCTTCATTTAGTTATTCCCCTTCTTTGTATATGTGTATTCCAAATAAAAATCAATTTTTATGATATCTCTCCTCATGACCTTTTTTTATTTTTGCTGTATGTGTTATAGATTTTACCCATGACTTGCCGAATCTTATCCGCGTTTACGATATTGTCATCAATATGAGACGCTACTCAATACAGGTACTGTATCATATGATATATGATATCTAAACGATTACGTTCTGTGAGAACATTATATAACAACCAGACCATCATCATTTTACAAAGGATTGCTCTCCATCATACCGCAGTTTTCATGAAGAAAGCAAAAAAATGACTTCCATTTGTGGTAACTGAAAACTGGGATTAAATCAACACTTCATTTCTTGTGCTTCCGAGGGAAAAGGAGTGGATTGTGTTATAATACCCTGATTCCGATATGTGCGACAAGCAACTGTGGAAACACTGTATGTATTCATATGTATTCATATAAAAAAGCACCCAGTTTAGCATAGCGTGGATTCACCATCTCCTTTCTTTGACTGCTTTTGTCAATGGAACAATAAAGACTCGGATCATGAGTGTTTTACATACTATATATCACAGCACAGTACTGTACAATACTGTATGATATGATATAGTAGTAAATAGGTCATCAAGAAATTCCTGCACTCGATAATGATATATAATATATGGTTGGGGGAAAACAATGGGAACTGGTATTTATTTTATTTATTCAGGAGTTTTAAAACCACGCTCGAGACCAATAATTTTTTACGCCCATTCGTTTTAACTTTTTTTTAATATTTCTTCCCAACCCCTTATCCTTTATTTTTTCTTCTCTTCTCTTGATTCTTTTTTCTTCCTCCATTGCCATTTCTTTGTATATATATGTATATACATATATATATATTATAGTTTGGCATTCTGTTTTTGACTTTTTATTATCAACTATTGTTTGACCAATGCAACATTACACCCGACGATCTCGCTCTTCCTCTTCCTTACCTACTCATCCACCGCGTGTCACTTCAACCTTGCCCAACCATGAACAACAAGAAAAAGAAAACACCACACCTCATGCTATTGAAGAAGCCATTTCATGTACACCATTCAACTTACAACAAAAGAAAAGGACGGTAGCAACGTTCGATGTAGCCAAATTGAATGGGATGCTCCAGGTAAGCCGGGGGGGGGACGATATGCATAAAAGGACATCATGCTGCGGAGTCGGAAAGGAATGGATCGTGGTATCATCATCATTATAGTGTGTCACAATACGATATAATGGAACTTATTTTTTGAAATAGAACTTTTACACCAAAACGGCACATATCATTATCCAATCAAGGCGATCAACAAAAAGTGCACGAATGAACAAATGGGTAATTATGAACAAAGGACAAAAGACGGTACGGTCACAATGAACGCATTTCTTCTATTCTGTTACACTGTAGTTTTATTTGACAATGGCTGGCACGATGTCACTCAAAGGTGAACTACTCTTTTGGCACTCCAAAGTGGATTATCCATCATCATGCAATGAACCACCATCTACCTTGGCTATTCACATCTATCTGGACACAACGCATCTTTCTCAGGACGATATTTACACGATCATGGGGGACTATATGCATCAACACAGGTGGTACAAGGCACAAGGTAAGAAACGCATTATCCTGGAGTCTTGGTCTTTGTTATGCAAGTAAGTAAAGGGGGAAAAATGACGTGGAAATACAATAGCTTTTGATTCATTTACTCATTTTTTTTTTTATTTTATATTATTGGTTAGAAAATCGTCATATTCTTCTTGCCCATCCACCTTGTTTGATTTACCAAGTTTTTACAAGCAATCTATCACCTTTTTTCGTGCTTTACATTCTTTGGTTCGGTTACTTCCTGGATTCTCACTCTATCAACGACTACACGAAAATGATGCACTCAGCTTATGTTATCGATTGGGGACCAGCATGCATTCGTATTTGAACAATGAACTACCACCAGGTAAACACACAAAATGACTTTCTCTATCCTTCTCATTGACTTCTGTTTTTCAATAGATCAACCTTTGGTGGAAGGGGATTGTCGAAAACAGTCATCTTTATATGAATTCTCAGAAATGTCAACACCAATCGGGTAATGAAATAGGATGGGGAAGGGATCTCATAAAGACTTACTTTGACACTGTTATGTTTATATACTTTTTTTAATAGGATACTTCAACTCAAAGTACACTACCGTGTACCGTTTACTATGGAAGACATATACGATGCTCATGGAATCGACACAAGTCAAAGGATTACTCGAAGAAACATCAATACTCATCAACGTCAAGCAACAATATTCAGATCACAGTCAAGTCCAATGTTACATCAATTTCATGGATCGTCAATGTTGGTAAATATATACAATGGGCATTTCTTTTATACTCAAGGTGCACAATCACTAATTTTACTTTATTTTGAATAGACTGGGAGAACAAGGATAGCGCCGCAATCAGATCAGCAAGATACTTCCAATGGATCCTATGGCAAATTGACAAGTCAATTATGTATATCCCCCTTCAAATCACCATCTCTGTCTCCAATACCAACATCGTCTACATGTAATATTGAAAAATATATTTGATAATACACAATTACTCGAAACTCAAATGTATTCCTATTAATAGCCGCCACCACCACCACTACTACCGCCGCCGCCATTCCTTCCCACTTCACTCCTATTGTTGAAAAATCGAAATCATCTACTGTCCAGTATGGTTCTTCTTCAAGGAAAGGTGAGTTCTTATCAAGCTTCGACAAATGCAAAACCAAGGCCTCTTTATCGAGACAAAATTCCATCGAAAGGTACCCACCAAAAGCAACGAAAGAAATCAATACTATGGTAAGACAAAAAACAAACAAACAACGACTAATAATATCTACCATCTCACACATTCTTTTTAGGTGAACCAGAACAGTGGCCTTGAAGACTTTGTGCGACTCATCTATGCCAAGCCTGATCTCAAACTCTTCCAAGAACCTAGACTGTCTGATCCAATGAATACAACAACATCCGTGATCGAAAACAACACTCACTGTGATAGTACCATTTGGACTCCTCCAGTTTTTGTCAGCAGTCTTTTGAATGCAAGCGAAACCGATTCATCACAACGCTCAAAGGTAACTCACCCTCCTTTTTTTATTTTTATTGAACAAATGGATGGCTCTTTCTGTACTCAATTTGATTTTTCTTTTTTGTAGACGTCTCTTGATTACTTTTATACTCTACGATATGCACATAGCGATCTCAGTGAATCCCTGGCAAGTACTTCCACTACTACAAGAAATCGGTCTTCTCATCGCCAATCGTCCTCTTCCCTTGTCACCGACTCGTCTTCTTATGACACATCTTCATCCTCCTCATCGTTCTATCAGCCACACCGACCTCTATCTACCGCAACAGCAGAACCACCAACAGATACCCAATCAAGCAACAATGCCCATTTGTCTCGATCACTCATCGCTGACCAAGCCTCCTCCTCCTCTTCCTCATCTCAAAAACAACAATACCCGATCACTCCTTCAAAATCATCCTCTCAACTGTCAACAATGGAAACTTTAATGGAAGAAGACAGCGCGAACTCCTCATGAAATTTGATGATATATACAAATGATACTTTTTTTAGTTAGTTTATATTATATCATGCGTATCTCAACCGTTATTGAAATTGTCAAAATGAAAATAAAATTAAGTGATGTTTCTACTGTTTGAACTGTGATTTTGCTCCATCATGCATATTTTTTATATCTATAAATAGGTCTGGAAAAAAACAACAACTGGATGTCACTTTGGCTATCCCTTTAGTCTCAAGCAGAATGGATTCAAGGA